>JAGXCT010033967.1:0-56450 GCA_022495035.1 Philopotamus ludificatus
GCGCGCTAAGGTCACACGCGCTAAAATCAGTGTTGTACTGCGTGCTAATCCTGGAGCGCTAACGTCGGCGCGCTAGAGTCGGGGTGCCGCCTGGGGAACATGCAAGGAGAAGGTTTGCAAAACGTGGTAGAAAATTACGGAAAAACGGAAGGTTTTATGACTCGGACCATGGCGAGCATCTACTCTTGCCGGTGATAGAAATGCAGACACAGTTTAGAGAACAAATGTGTGTTCTCTAAACAGTCACAAAAAACCATTTTAGATTAGGCGCGAAATTCGCGTATTTTATAAAGACGGAATTAATGATTCGAAATGCTTGTCGATTGATCGTCCAAAGGCACAGCCGCGGACATCCATCAAAAGCGATCAGGATCGGGAAGTCTCCGCTTCTGTCAATTGTAAATAATAATAATAACAACACGTTGTTGATGAGGATTGCCACGGGGAAGACGAGAGGAAATATCCAGAGTCGTCATGGTGGCGTCCGAATGTAGCACGCGGCCATTGGCGGCTATATTTTACCGGAGAGTAATGCGGGAACGTCTTAACGGTACGACCGCCAGGGGTAGAGAGACAGGGATTGGCTGCCTGCGGGACGCTTTGGCATAGTGTCGCTAGTGATCATCGATGACGCCATTAGATCCCGCTAGGGGGCTTAGATTCAAATTAAAGCGCGGGAAATCACCTCGCGCGTGGTGGAATAACCGCTACGGTGGAATAACCGCTACGACGGAACAATGAAATCTTGATCAACCACTTTTCGGAAATTCTACAGTGGGTATAAAAATGTGTGAATTTTGCGCCATTTAATTTGTTTTTGTGAATAAATATGTGTTCTCTAAACTGTGTTTGCATTTCTATCGCCGGCGAGAGTATATGCTCGCCATGGTCCGAGTCCCAAACCCTCTTGTTTTTTCTGAAATTCTGACTCCATTTTTAGAACCTTTACAGCATTGATCAAAATTCTCGCGCCACATGACGCTTGCGTCGATAAAGCGTCAATACACGTTCGATATACAAAGGACAAATCTGTTCGACAACTGCTCAACACCGGCACGTGACTCTCATCTCCAATAGTACTCCATTGTCGCCATTTAGTCGGTTACTTTTACACCAGACGTCTCGCACGCTTCTCAATCTTGATCCCACACTACATTATATTGCCGGTGATATTATCACCATTATGAACAAATTCATATCCTTCCTCTTCGTTGCCTGTTTCCGTCGATTAGATCGCTTCTGACATATATCTGGATAGGGATTTATTACATTATTTCTCAAATATGCAATCGTTATATGATGATGTGATAATCCACGACGAGATTAAATTCTTATTTACAACTGATGTTATTTAGTTTAATTATTTCCAATAAAACGTTAAAATCGTAATTTAAATGAATGAACCATTTTTTTAAATTTATGGATACATATAAACTCTTGATTCTAATCCTCATCTGCAAAAATAACTTTATATAATTGAATACTACTAAGATTGTTGCATTGTTGTGAAAATCGGATTATTTCATGTAATCAATTGTTCTTTGTAAATAAGAATCTTTAGGTTTATTCGAAGCTCGTTAGTAGGGATTTAATATTTTTCATTCAGAGATTTTACATACATTTTTCTAGAATGCCCTGCATTATACTTAGCTAAAGCATTTGAAAGTTAATCGATTCTATAATATAGACATGATTAATAATTACATCCTATTCAAAAAAATATATATATAATTCAAATCGATTTTTATTTTTCTAAATAATCATTACATTTCTCACTATGATCTTTAAAATAATATTAATCCTAAATATTGATTGTGTTAATGTTTATATTATTTATTTATTAATTGATTCATATGTTTCACATGTGCATCTGGCTTCACAGGGCCAGTCACATACACCACGACGAGAATCAAAATGAAGCCCTGGAGGACATCTCTGTCGTATTGGAGTTTGCCACACGCATTGATAATAATAATTACAATTGTTATCAGGCAGATTGTATATGTCGTAAAATTCATAAGATAAATCTTCAGAAGAATCACTCTCTTTAGAGTCGCTATCATCATTAGAATTATTTTCACCGGACTTATTTTCCTTGGATTTGTCTTCTTTAGATTTATCATTTTTGCCCCTATCCAATGTAGATTTTCTTCTAGGACAAACTGGTTCCGGCACTTCTATACAACTTGTAGGTGGCTCAGTAATATTAGTAGGTGGGCCTTGACATCCGGAAATTTCAGGATAAGTACAAATCTAACAATTTGAAACAGAAATAATCATTATTCATTACTTGAATTATATAAAAGAACAATTAATCGTCAAAATAAGTAAAAGAACAAACCAGATTTTGAGGGCTGAACTCAAGATGTGAAGGACACTTGTCCCACTCCAATTTTCCATCCTTACACCTGAAGAATTTAGAACAATCTCCTTCGTTCGGTAATAAGCTATCTTCAACATCGCATTCCATCTCTTTTGTAGTAGAGGTTGGAGATGTTGTAGGACCGCAAGAGCATTCAGCAAGTTCGGGAAAGTCGCATTCCTCGGTTTGCATATTATAATGAAGTCCTGGGGAGCAATACTTCTCGTAGGCAATACCCAGTCTGCATTCATAAAATCTATTACAATCATAGCGATGGGGCAAGAAAACAGTTGGGCTAAATATGTCAGTAGGGCAGATTGGATCAGGAATATCAATACACGGAGGAACTGTCGTCGGTGGTATGGTAGTCGTATATATTGTCGTTGTTCGATCCGTAGTAGTACTCGGTGTCGTTGTTCGATCTGTAGTAGTAGTTGGAGTAGTTGTTCGATCTGTAGTAGTAGTCGGAGTCGTTGTTCGATCTGTAGTTGAGGTCGGGGTCGATGTACGATCTGTGGTAGAGGTCGGTGTTGTTCGATCTGTAGTAGTGGTCGGTGTCGTTGTTCGATCCGTAGTAGAGGTCGGGGTTGGTGTACGATCTGTGGTAGAGGTCGGTGGTGTTGTTCGATCTGTTGTAGTGGTCCGAGTCGTTGTTCGAACCGTAGTAGAGGTCGGGGTGGTTGTTCGATCTGTAGTAGTGGTCGGTGTCGTTGGCCAATCAGTGCTGGTTGGAGTCGTTCCTGTGACGTTTGTAGTGGTTCGGGTCGTCGTTGATGGTCCATCTGAAATGGTGGTTGATGGCCAAGCAGTGCTGGTTGGGGTCGTTCCTGTGACGTTTGTAGTGGTTCGGGACGTCGTTGATGGTCCATCTGAAGTGGTGGTTGATGGCCAATCAATTGCTGGTTGAGTCGTTCCTGTGACGTTTAGCGAGTAGTTCGGGACGTCGTTGATGGTCCATCTGAAGTGGTGGTCGATGGCCAATCTGTGCTGGTTGGAGTCGTTCCTGTGACGTTTGTAGTGGTTCGGGACGTCGTTGATGGTCCATCTGAAATGGTGGTTGATGGCCAAGCAGTGCTGGTTGGGGTCGTTCCTGTGACGTTTGTAGTGGTTCGGGACGTCGTTGATGGTCCATCTGAAGTGGTGGTTGATGGCCAATCAGTGCTGGTTGGAGTCGTTCCTGTGACGTTTGTAGTGGTTCGGGACGTCGTTGATGGTCCATCTGAAGTGGTGGTTGATGGCCAATCAGTGCTGGTTGGAGTCGTTCCTGTGACGTTCTGGAGTGGTTCGGGACGTCGTTGATGGTCCATCTGAAGTGGTGGTTGATGGCAATCAGTGCTGGTTGATCTTCCTGTGACGTTTGTAGTGGTTCGGGACGTCGTTGATGATCCATCTGAAGTGGTGGTTGATGGCCAATCTGTGCTGGTTGGAGTCGTTCCTGTGACGTTGGTTGTGGTTCGGGACGTCGTTGATAGTCCATCTGAAGTGGTGGTTGATAGCCAATCTGTGCTGGTTGGAGTCGTTCCTGTGACGTTTGTAGTGGTTCGGGACGTCGTTGATGATCCATCTGAAGTGGTGGTCGATGGCCAATCTGTGCTGGTTGGAGTCGTTCCTGTGACGTTTGTTAGTGGTTCGGGACGTCGTTGATGGTCCATCTGAAATGGTGGTTGATGGCCAAGCAGTGCTGGTTGGGAGTCCTGCTTGACGTTTGTAGTGGTTCGGGACGTCGTTGATGAATCCATCTGAAGTACGGTGGTTGATGGCCAATCAGTGCTGGTTAGATCGTTCCTGTGATGACGTTTGTAGTGGTTCAGGACGTCGTTGATGGTCCATCCTGAAGTGGTGGTTGATGGCGAAATCTGTGCTGGTTGGAGTCGTTCCTGCTTGACGTTTAGTAGTTCAGGTCGTCGTTGATGATCCATCTGAAGTGGTGGTTGATGGCCAATCTGTGCTGGTTGGAGTCGTTCCTGTGACGTTGGTTGTAGTTCGGGACGTCGTTGATGGTTCATCTGAAGTGGTGGTTGATGGCCAATCTGTGCTGGTTGGAGTCGTTCCTGTGACGTTTGTAGTGGTTCGGGACGTCGTTGATGGTCCATCTGAAGTGGTGGTTGATGGCCAATCTGTGCTGGTTGGAGTCGTTCCTGTGACGTTTGTAGTGGTTCGGGACGTCGTTGATGATCCATCTGAAGTGGTGGTCGATGGCAATCTGTGCTGGATTTGGAGTCGTTCCTGCCATGACTGTAGTGGAACAGGACGTCGTTGATGAGTCATCTGAAGTGGTGGTCGATGGCCAATCTGTGCTAGTTGGAGTCGTTCCTGTGACGTTTATGAGTGGTTGGGATCGTTGATGGTCCATCTGAAATTGGTGGTTGATGTCCAATCTGTGTGCTGGATTTGGAGTCGTTCCTGTGACGTTTGTTGGTTCAGGACGTCGTTGATGGTCCACATCTGAAATGGTGGTTGATGGCCAAGCAGTGCTGGTTGGGGTCGTTCCTGTGACGTTTGTAGTGGTTCGGGACGTCGTTGATGGTCCATCTGAAGTGGTGGTTGATGGCCAATCAGTGCTGGTTGGAGTCGTTCCTGTGACGTTTGTAGTGGTTCGGGACGTCGTTGATGATCCATCTGAAGTGGTGGTCGATGGCCAATCTGTGCTGGTTGGAGTCGTTCCTGTGACGTTTGTAGTGGTTCGGGACGTCGTTGATGATCCATCTGAAGTGGTGAATTCGATGGCCAATCTGTGTGCTGGTTGGAGTCGTTCCTGTGACGTTTGTAGTGGTTCAGGACGTCGTTGATGGTCATCCTGAAATGAGGTGAAGTTGATGGCCAAAACGAGTGCTGGTTAGAGTCGTTCCTGTGACGTTTGTAGTGGTTCAGGACGTCGTTGATGAATCCATCTGAAGTGGTGGTTGATGGCCAATCAGTGCTGGATTGGAGTCGTTCCTGTGACGTTTGTGATGGTTCAGGACCGTTGATGGTCCATCTGAAGTGGTGGTTGATGGCCAATCAGTGCTGGATTGGAGTCGTTCCTGTGACGTTTGTAGTGGTTCGGGACGTCGTTGATGATCCATCTGGAAGTGGTGGTCGATGGCCAATCTGTGCTGGTTGGAGTCGTTCCTGTGACGTTTGTTGTGGTTCGGGACGTCGTTGATGGTCCATCTGAAATGGTGGTTGATGGCCAATCTGTGCTGGTTGGAGTCGTTCCTGTGACGTTGGTTGTGGTTCGGGACGTCGTTGATGGTTCATCTGAAGTGGTGGTTGATGGCCAATCTGTGCTGGTTGGAGTCGTTCCTGTGACGTTTGTAGTGGTTCGGGACGTCGTTGATAGTCCATCTGAAGTGGTGGTTGATGGCCAAGCAGTGCTGGTTGGAGTCGTTCCTGTGACTTCTGGAGTGGTTCGGGTCGTCGTTGATGGTCCATCTGAAGTGGTGGTTGATGGCCAAGCAGTGCCAGTTGCTGTCGTTCCTGTGACGTCTGGAGTGGTTCGAGATGTCGTTGGTGTTGTCGGCCAAGCAGTGTCAGTTGCTGTCGTTCCTGTGACGTCTGGAGTGGTTCGAGATGTCGTTGGTGTTCCATCTGAAGTTAGTGTTGTCAGCCAAGGAGTGCCAGTTGCTGTCGTTCCTGTGACGTCTGGAGTGGTTCGAGATGTCGTTGGTGTTCCATCTGACGTTGGTGTTGTCGGCCAAGCAGTGCCAGTTGCTGTCGTTCCTGTGACGTCTGGAGTGGTTCGAGATGTCGTTGGTGTTGTCGGCCAAGCAGTGTCAGTTGCTGTCGTTCCTGTGACGTCTGGAGTGGTTCGAGATGTCGTTGGTGTTCCATCTGAAGTTGGTGTTGTCGGCCAAGGAGTGCCAGTTGCTGTCGTTCCTGTGACGTCTGGAGTGGTTCGAGATGTCGTTGATGTTCCATCTGAAGTTGGTGTTGTCGGCCAACCAGTGCCAGTTGCTGTCGTTCCTGTGACGTCACCGGTGGTTCGAGATGTCGTTAGTATTTGTCGGCCAAGCGAGGTGCCAGTTGCTGTCGTTCCTGTGACGTCTGGGTGGTTCGAGATGTCGTTGGTGTTCCATCTGAAGTTGGTGTTGTCGGCCAAACGAGGTGCCAGTTGCTGTCGTTCCTGTGACGTCTGGAGTGGTTCGAGATGTCGTTGGTGTTGTCAGTAAGCAGTGTCAGTTGCTGTCGTTCCTGTGACGTCTATAAGGTGGTTCAGGATGTCGTTGGTGTTCCATCTGAAGTTGGTGTTGTCGGCCAAGCAGTGCCAGTTGCTGTCGTTCCTGTGACGTCTGGAGTGGTTCGAGATGTCGTTGGTGTTCCATCTGAAGTTGGTGTTGTCGGCAAAGGAGTGCCAGTTGCTGTCGTTCCTGTGACGTCTGGAGTAGTTCGAGATGTCGTTGGTGTTGTCGGCCAAGCAGTTTCAGTTGCTGTCGTTCCTGTGACGTCTGGAGTGGTTCGAGATGTCGTTGGTGTTCCATCTGAAGTTGGTGTTGTCGGCCAAGCAGTGCCAGTTGCTGTCGTAATAGCGTCTGGAGTGGTTCGGTGTCGTTGGTCATTTCCTTCTGAAGTTGGTGTTGTCGGCCGAAAGTGCCAGTTGCTGTCGTTCTGCTTGACGTCTGGAGTGGTTCGAGATGTCGTTGGTGTTCCATCTGAAATTTGGTGTTGTCAGTAACAGTGCCAATTGCTATCGTTTTCTGTGACGTCTGGAGTGGTTCGAGATGTCGTTGGTGTTGTCGGCCAAGCAGTGTCGAGTTGCTGTATCGTTCCTGTGACGTCTGGAGTGGTTCGAGATGTCGTTGGTGTTCCATCTGAAGTTGGTGTTGTCGGCCAAGCAGTGCCAGTTGCTGTCGTTCCTGTGACGTCTGGAGTGGTTCGAGATGTCGTTGGTGTTCCATCTGAAGTTGGTGTTGTTGGCAAAGGAGTGCCAGTTGCTGTCGTTCCTGTGACGTCTGGAGTAGTTCGAGATGTCGTTGGTGTTCCATCTGAAGTTGGTGTTGTCGGCCAAGGAGTGCCAGTTGCTGTCGTTCCTGTGACGTCTGGAGTGGTTCGAGATGTCGTTGGTGTTCCATCTGAAGTTGGTGTTGTCGGCCAAGCAGTGCCAGTTGCTGTCGTTCCTGTGACGTCTGGAGTGGTTCGAGATGTCGTTGGTGTTCCATCTGAAGTTGGTGTTGTCGGCAAAGGAGTGCCAGTTGCTGTCGTTCCTGTGACGTCTGGAGTAGTTCGAGATGTCGTTGGTGTTGTCGGCCAAGCAGTGCCAGTTGCTGTCGTTCCTGCGACGTCTGGAGTGGTTCGAGATGTCGTTGGTGTTGTCGGCCAAGCAGTTTCAGTTGCTGTCGTTCCTGTGACGTCTGGAGTGGTTCGAGATGTCGTTAGTGTATTTCCATCTGAAGTTGGTGTTGTCGGTAAGCAGTGCAGTTGCTGTCGTTCCTGTGACGTCTGGAGTGGTTCGAGATGTCGTTGGTGTTCCATCTGAAGTTGGTGTTGTCAGCCAGGAGTGCCAGTTGCTATCGTTCCTGTGACGTCTGGAGTTCGAGATGTCGTTGGTGTTCCATCTGAAGTTGGTGTTGTCGGCCAAGCAGTGCCAGTTGCTGTCGTTTCTGTGACGTCTGGAGTGGTTCGAGATGTCGTTGGTGTTGTCGGCCAAGCAGTGTCAGTTGCTGTCGTTCCTGTGACGTCTGGAGTGGTTCGAGATGTCGTTGGTGTTCCATCTGAAGTTGGTGTTGTCAGCCAAAGCAGTGCCAGTTGCCAATGATTTCCTGTGACGTCTGGAGTGGTTCGAGATAACTCGTTGGTGTTCCATCTGAAGTTGGTATTTGTCGGCAAAAGTGCCAGTTGCTGTCGTTCCTGTGACGTCTGGAGTGGTTCGAGATGTCGTTGGTGTTGTCGGCCAAGCAGTGTCAGTTGCTGTCGTTCCTGTGACGTCAGGTAGTTCGAGATGTCGTTAATTAACATCGGCCAAGCAATTACTCCAGTTGCTGTCGTTCACCGCTGACGTCTGGAGTGGTTCGAGATGTCGTTGGTGTTGTCGGCCAGGAGTGCCAGTTGCTGTCGTTCCTGTGACGTCTGGAGTGGTTCGAGATGTCGTTGGTGGAAATTTCCATCTGATTGGTGTTATCGGCCAAACGATGCCAGTTGCTGTCGTTCATATGACGTCTGGAGTGGTTCGAGATGTCGTTGGTGTTCCATCTGAAGTTGGTGTTGTCGGCCAAGCAGTGCCAGTTGCTGTCGTTCCTGTGACGTCTGGAGTTGTTCGAGATGTCGTTGGTGTTCCATCTGAAGTTGGTGTTGTCGGCCAAGCAGTCCCAGTTGGTGGCCATGCTGTGCCCGTTGGGGTTGTTTCTACTATTCCCGTTTCATCAGTTGTAGAGGTTGGAGTTTCAGGATTAGTAGCAGTCGGTATGTGTGTTGTTGATGTAGTTTCATTTACTCCTGGAGTGGTGGATATATCTGGGCATATGCAACCAGCATTCGCTGGCGTATCGCAATAACGAGTAATTGCATTGAAATGGAATTCTGTGGGACACGAGAGCAAATTTTTATTCTTTCCTTTACATTCAAAGAATCTCGTGCAGTCCGTGGGATGTGGAAGATATACAGGCTTGTCTCCGTCCTTTAATGGCGGACATACGGGTTGTGGTATTGGTTTGCATGGTTTTATTGTTGTCACAGTTGGCAAGGTCGATGTTTGGACCGTTGGTGTTGTAGGCGTTGGTGTACTGGTAATGGGACAAGTGCAATTAACTGCCCATTTATAATTACATTCGCTCAGCTTATCATCGAAATGCCAATCTAAAGGACATAATTGTAATTCGCGTACTTTATCAACGCATTTATAATATCTTCTGCAATCCTTCGGGTGAGGTAAGAATTCTCTTTTCGCACCGCATGCTTTATCGGGAACCTTTTCACAGCGTGGATAGGGACTAGGACATTTTTCATTTATTCCTATCCAATCACAAAACTAAATAAAAAATAATTACCTAATTATATCCTAATATTTTTAAAATTAATTGATGCATTTATATATATTCTTGTATATTTACCAATGATGTTGTATTATATTGAAAATCAGCGGGGCATATTATTTGTGGGGGCAAACTTTCGTATCCACATTCTTTCGAAGCCTAATAAATAAAATTACAGTATTTTATTAACATTTAGTTTATATTGATTTAAAAAATAATATGTTTTATTTAGACTTGTTTACTCACTGCAATGACATTCGTCTTTAAAATCACTGTTAAAATTATTAGACCTAATGCGTATTCTGAAATTAAAATGAAAATCAAATTAATTGTTTCATAATTAAATCAATAATACTACTAATTCAATAATACATTTAAATAAAATTTACAAAAGTTAATTGTATTTTTTTATATTTTTCAAAGCTTACATATTTTTTTTCTATTTAAATAATTATTATTTTTAAATGAAAATATACAAAGAATTTACATTGAATTTCTCAAGAATATACTTTTATATTATGTAATATTAATACAGATATATTTTTTACTAAACAGAATAATCAGAATTTCAATTTTATCTCGAAGTTACCACAGCACTTTTCACTCTTATGTATTATTTGTTTTTGGCGTAATTGAAATACTTATTATTTTCACTTTTATTATTAATTATTATTATACAGAATATATTAGTTTTATGTTATTTTATATTTATAAAAGTAAAGTTTATTACTAGACATAATCAAGCTCGTCACCGGGCCAAAGCCCCAAGGGAGTACTCGTGCGTCGAATTTCTAATCTTCCTTATATATTAATGTTTTTCTAACATAATCATCGACATCTTAATCCTATTTTTATGGTTTAATAACATTAACAATAAGTCATAATGTTGTAAAATGGTTTAATTGAACATTGATGTTACTATACTAATAAATTTAATATGCCACACTTAATCTTTTTCTTAACGGATAAATATTTGTGTTTAAAATAACAAATCATAAAATTTTCCCTCTATAATAAACCAGTGCCGCGGCATATAGGTAATAACAATCTGTTATGATTGTGTAGATAACTTCAACAAGGCTAATATAGTAATCGGATAGGTTACCCCTCTAAGAAATTCTATAAATTTTATGAATTCTTTAAGGATATGATCAGGGAATGAATGTGAGGTTTACAACAAACTGCTCTGCGAATTTAAAAATCATTATTATATCTGTAGCGGTTATTTCACCGCGCGCGAAAATATTTATCGCGCTTTTAGAGACTTTACCGCCATCTGGCGGGATCTAGGGGCATGATCAATATCACCTCCGCCACGATCTCATGGCGTCCCGGACGCAGCCAACCCCTGTCTCTCTGCCCCGTGACGTTCGGACGTCCCCGTCTTTCTTCCGGTTAAAATGTAGCCGCCATTATCCGCGTGCTACATCCGGACGCCACCACGACGACTCTGGATAGTTCCTCTCGTCTTTCCCGTGGCAACCCTCATCGACACCATAGTATCGTAGCATAATTACATATTTTACCATTGACAGATGCGCAGCACGAGATCATACCAGACGATTCAAAGACGGAGACCCTGCAGATCCTCAGGCACCGGACCAGCGCTGTGGCGGCCACTGCCTAGGACATATGTCAGGGAGACCGCATGGAAGCTCCCCACGTGTCAGGGAGACTTCTGGATCGCTATCGTCTACGCCCGATGAACAGCCCCCCGCATGCCTAGAGCGGCGGCCTGCGGCCATGACCATCGGCGTACGGTCGATCAAACCCTCTTCGGAGGTTATGTAGTCTGTATGATATGTGTGTGCACTTTCGCGCCGACATAACCTCAAATATGTCCGTCAAAATGTAATTTCGTGAATAAATATGTTGCTTTGTGTCTATAATACGTGTTTGCATTTCTATCACTGGCGAAAGTAAAGGATCGCCATGGTCCGAGTCCGAATCCCTCTTTATCTTCTGAGTATTTTGACTCCGTTTTATGTATCCTTTACATATTTACTAAATTAGTCTGCTATGAAATACTGCAATACTTTGAGGGTACAAGCTTAGAGCATGATTAAAACTGACTCCATTTTGTGTTTATACGTTTATTATTCGATTACTCATAAAAAATACATGACACTTGTGAAAATTTGGAATTAACTCGTCGATCGCGTCAGTTCCGTTAAGTTGAAACGCGGACGCGATACGATGTCTGCTGATGTTGTTCCGCCGATTCCCCAGTCGGCGTGTAGAAGTTATCTGATGTCAGCTGTGGACACAGATATCCAATTTGACGTCTGCTTACGATGAAGATCCAGGTCTTGGCGTAAGGACGATTTGCAAGAGAGCGAATATGGCGATCGCGTCGTTTTCAATACGTCGAAGTGATGACGTCGTTCTGCTAATCTCTGCGTTAATTCCACCGACTTCTTTAGTCGGTTGGTGGCGAAGATTATATAGCGACAAGGGCCAATGATGTCCAATGAGGTGAGGGGCGTCTCGCCATCTTCACAATAGGCTTACGGCAGAGAAGAAATTCGGAGGCGTTAAGTTCACCGTGTAAATTGCTAACAGTTGGTAACCTCTATCGGAGAAAGCGTGTTATTTTGCGATGAGCGTAAGTAGCTCAATCGCTATCTTCGATTTTACACTCGGGTTTCAGCAGTTAACCCGGGCTCTAATGAAAAATATTTTAGCAAGGATAACTAACCCATGGATCAGCTACCCCCGCTCGATCTCAAGGCGTGTTCGGCCTCCGATTTTTCGGGGTAGTGTCCAATCCTTTGCCATTTTCTGTCGTCAAAGGGGCGGTTCTTTGATATTTTAAAATAATTCATTCTAGAATGTTCGCTCGTCCATAAATCTCATTGATGATCGTCCTTGTAGATTAAATTGTGAGCCACCTGCGAAGCCTTTGGTTTTACAATCCGTTCTTCACAACTACCGTAAAATAATTCGGTTGTAATTACTTTATATTGCACTTCTTTCTTCTATGAAGACACAATAGTCATTGTCGACTTCCGATATTTTTTGTTTCCGTGTGGTCTATTGATCTATGAAATGATCCACGCCATAAAACTAGGAAGTGAGGTCACGCTTCTATATTTGCTTTCCATCTGACTTTATAATAAAGGACCTCCCATCCTTTATACTTCGGCGTAATGTATCACAATGAATTATGTTGACTTCCTGGATCGTATTGGCATTCCGATTGCTTTTGTTTCGTTTGCACAAAGTGATGACCGCTGCAATACCATTAATTTATCATCAAGTAAAAAAATGTAATTTACTATACAGTGAAACCCAGTTTTTACGTTTTAGAAGGGACCGATGAAAACCCGTAATTGTAGGGAAAACTTAAATTCCGGGTTAGAAAAAAAAACATTTAAAGATTACAAATTATTTTTTATTTGGTTTGGTACATATTTTTGTGCTGGTTTACAGCTCTTTCGATCTTATAACTCGATAAGAATGTTTCGTCTTGTACGTTTTCAATGCTAGTAAAGTAGCTTTTAAGGTCTTCAATATGCAGCATCTTCTTTTGTTGGATTAAGTTTACATCTTCCTCACCAGATAATTCTTCGTCGGATAAGTTTTACCTGGATGTGACTGTCCACTATTGATATCCATAACTTTAGAAGTCTACACTTTAATGTCGAGGTCCATGTAATTTTGTAAAGTTTTAGTAGGAGTTTGTACCCAGTCAGCAATAGTATTATGCGCCGTAATATCTTCTACTAGTGTTTTTGGGCCAGCACTGTCGAGTCTCTCATCGCTAGGATCTTAAATTTCTTCTACTTGCTCCATAACGATTTCAGCTTTTCGAAACCAATTTTTGATCGTTATTTCTTAAAATTTCAACCCACACCTTAACAGTGTAATGCATTGTATCTCATATATATACCTTAAAATGTATGAGATGTTCTTGTCGTTCCAATTTTGATAATAATATTTGTACCAGATTTTTGCGGTAGTAATTTTTAAAAGCACAGAATATTCCCAAGCAATGGCTGCTGATTCATTCAGGGAGGAAAAGGCTAATTTTATATTCCTCAGTGTTAAATTAATTGGATAAGCAGGGCATCTCTCTAGTAATAAGATATATTTTTTTTTCTTAGCTCCCATCAAAGCATCTTAGCTTAAAAGTTGTTTTTCAAACAATTTTGAAATTATCATTTATATTAAATTAATTTCAAACATTTTAAATCGTCGCGCATTCAATGTTTATAAGTTATTATATTAACGTAAATTGCGGGAAATAAAAAACGTAAAGGCGGGTATTAAAAATACAAAAATAATACGGGACTTTAAAAATTCAACGCAAATAGCCAGAAAACGTGAAATCCGGGCACGTGAAAACGGGGTTTCACTGTACAGTCAAACCTTCTATAGCGTTCAGATATAGTTCAGGGACCAAGCTATAGAAAAAAACGCTAAAGAAAGTTGGGCACCCATACAAGATTTGGGGTTAGGTTCTTTTAATTGTATTTTGCGATTTTAAGGATATCAAACATTTGACCCATTTTTATATTTACATTGACCTTGCACGTGTTTAATTGGATAACAATAGCTGGTGCTTATAGGCGCGAGGGGGTATTGACCTAGCCTATTTCTGCCAGGTTTTCATTAGCAGCAAATGAGCCAGGGGAGTTCAAAGGGAGAGTTTTTTAGTTATTTTTCTTTAAATTATTTAGCATATGATGAATAAATAATAAAAAGGTAAATATAAATTATGAAACCTTTTCGGTAATATGTTTTATTTATGGTACAAATTAATATAAAAGAAAAATATATATAAAACAAACAATAATTGAAGAAAAAAATAAAACAATGTATGTATTATAATATTATTAAGCATTAGGTATTTATGTGTTAAAGAGGTTTTCAATCATTCTATTTTTTTATAAACACATAAATACCTAATGCCTTAAAAATCGTATGCATCGATTTACTTTATCATAATTTGTTCCACGACTATACAAGTAGAAAAGTATTTTCTAACTGTATTGTGATGAATATCCCTAGCACGTTTTTAGACGCACGTACATATTTAAAATGCACATTAATAATACGAAAATTCTAATTTGACCTTGAACATATTGCGTTTCGTAATATGAACGCTATAGAAGGGACCGCTATATAAAAAAAATACCCGCTGCAAACGCTATGGAAGTGAATGCTATAGGAGGGTTGATTGTATATTAAATTCTTAATCTTTATAATAAATTCATAATGCAAATTAGATTTTTTTCCAGAAAATATTATAATTAATTACAAATCTTACGAATAGTACTAAAAAAATACAATAAAACAGAAAAATTTAAAATTTAAAATCGCGACATCTCTCAAATGTTTGTATTTTTAGTGTATTATAGATAAAAATCAATAACATGTAAAATAGTTGTAATGATGATCAAGAGGTGTAACATAAAGATTACAAGAATATATATGATAATATTTTTAAGAAAAATATCACATGGACTTTGTCACGTATTACAGAGAGGCACAGTCCCTTCTCTTTTTCACCGAAGCACATACATATATAATTAATTTATATGTGTCAGTTAAATCAATAGCTTATCTTTTAATTAACCAGTGTCACGACTTGTAGGTAACATACAATCTATAACAATAATGTAAGTTAACCGCGACTGAGCTGAGTTAAAACTCTGATAGGTAGATTTATGACAAATTCTGGATTTTTTTATGACACTGGCTTTCGAATTAATTAATTTAATGCCAACTATCCGTCGTTGGATAACTAATTGCACAAAAAAACATTTTAAACCAACTGAAAAATATTATTATTAATATAATGTAATGGCTTGTAGGTGACAAACATTAATTTTGATAGTGTAAGTAAGCCGCGACTGAGCTAAAATAGTACCCATATAAGTCAACCCTTCGGCGAGGTCTATAAATTCTGAGAATTTTTTATAAGATTGAAAGGGGAATGTAATATATGAAACCAATTCCTTTTGCATCTTCAGAATCATTAGCAAATTTTTATATGGGAGAGTTTATGGGCTTTTACTTTGTCAATGTTTGTTCCCTTTTGGAATACCATGTAAAGGTTAGGGTAGACACGGTAAAATAAGAAGGATTCGTGACTCAGATCTTGGCGAGCCTATAATTTATAAAATAGTTATGAGTACCCTAAGTAAAATTAGAAGAAGTTTTATATTAATTCAATAGATTGTGGAACTTAAAGAAGTATTTTAAAAAATAAAGAGAAATTAAGAAGAATTTTGGATAAAATCCAACATCAGGTCAAATGCGGCTAAATTAAAGTTTGAAGCTATTAATGAATAATACAATACTTATTTATTTTTAATATTTAAAAAAAAAACAAGTCAATTATTTTGGTTTAATAAGGTCGATCAAGACATGTTAAGAACAAACCTAAAATATCTCCTCCGGCAAAGGACAGCTAATTGAAACAAAATTATATGTAGGCGAGAAACTAGAAGTTTGTCCTATTTTCCGCTATTTGCGTTCTTTTAAATCCTATAATTGAAGAATTAAAAAAAATTACCTATCTTATTATATATAATCTCCCACATTTATTAAGAAACCCAGTTGACACAAAATACAAAGATTTGACTAAACGCCTAACCAAATTTGATTATTTTGCTTAACTAAAATATGTATTTATCTGAACTCTAACGCATTTCTCAACACGAAACTAATTATGCCATGAGAAGGAAGAGCCTAAACTGTAAGACCGATTAATGGTCACAATGATAATTTTATCTCTCCTTTCTTTCTGGAAGACCTTCTCTTTAATGAGCTATTTTCCATTATAAAAGTATTTCTACTACGCGACTAGGGTAATAATTACTTGTGATTTGTCGTTGATTTTGTGATTTGAAGCTATGAAAAAATACCGAGACAAACCCCCTTCCACTTTCCTGGATATAGTTGGGAGGGTAAAATCGAATACCAACAGTGGTAGAAGATACACGTCCAATGCCAGCAATGGAGAAGAGAGGGAACACTTTACGAAAAACTACATAGTACTAAGTCGGCTTGGGTCCCCGCAGTATTTATTTATTTTTATTTATTTATTTATTCATTTTCTAGAGAAACTTACAGCATAAATACAATAACAACAAGATAGATACAATAGGCCAATTAAAAGTTTCTACAAATACAGAAAGAATAATATAAAAGATTAAGTTTAGAAAACAAGAAAATCAAAAGAAATTAAAGAAGAGAGTAGAAAGAAAAAATTACAATACATCGAGATATTTTATTTTAATAAACATATTTACTTGCGATGAAAGAAAGACATCGCAAGAGACTTCATAATAATCGTTTTATTGTCATTAAAAAGGTCTATATCGTTCAAGCCATTGTACAGGTTACGCTCTGATGACGTATGAATTATGACGATGAATTAGAGGACACATAAGGAACATGCAAGAAGGGCCATTTGCGTCAAGGACCGAATCAGGGGCAGTCAAAAAGAACTTCATTAGGATAGCCAGACAGTCGATATCTCCCTAGAGTATGCGTGAGCAAAGTTAAATCGGCTACATCACGTCTGTAATACAGGGGAAGGAAATGAAGCTTATGACATAGAGATTCGTAGTTACAGTACTCAATGTTCCATTTTTTAGATACAAGATATCTCAAGAATCGCTTTTGAATAGCTTCGATGCAGTCAATGTAAATCGAATACTAGAGGGTTCCAGATCTGGCAGGCATATTCAGGGTGAGCACCTTGCATTATTGCGCAGTATAGAATTTTAAAGTTTTCATAGATTGAGAAAATCTTTAGAGGCATCTGATAATGAAACCTAATGCTCTAGATGCTTTGGCAACAACTTTTCGACGTGTAGGTCAAAGGCAGCATTTTTTTGAGATCGAGCGTGACACCCAAATCTATAAAAGAATCTCTTGCTACGGATTAGTTTATTGGATATTATACCGAAATTGGCACATTTTTTTCCGCAGGAAGGTCATTTATATACAATGGTCTAGGAACTCTCATGTAACGTGTAAGATTAAAGGTTCCTTTAAACCGACTACCATTCGAGAGTCTGGAAAGTCACGTATGCTCAGCGAGTGTTTGTCTCGTGGCTGGCAATGATGAAGATGATAATAATGATATAAGTATGCCATATGTAATAATTTTGTCTCTTCGAATAAGACGTAATCAAATCACAAATTCCGCTACAACGGTGCTGCGAAATGATGCTGATTGTACTGTGTCACATTTTTCTCAGAGTAGAAAAAGAAATCAAATTATTTCTTTAATATATAAAATACTTTTGTTTGTGGGGTGCAGTAAAATTTTGAAAAAACGTGCGCCGTATTATAAAGGAGCGGAGAACTGCTATAACATTTGGAGATTTTTTAATGGTTTCGATAGTAAAGGATTTTCGTGATCACACTGCACGCACCGCTAACCATCGTGATTGAATAAATTAGATTTCAGTTTGTCCGAAAAGATTATAGACCACCAATATTGTTACTCTAATTTTCTAAAAATTTGATCCATTTAATATAGTACTTCTAATTGTTTGAATATGTGTTGGATTTTTAGCGACGTCATTCCATTAATCTGCAATTTGGTGACAGATCATATCTAAGTTTTACAGCACTTTTAAAGTGATCTTCCAGGAACTGTCTTTGTGATGTAAAGTAGCGATAAAGAGATTATAAACGATTAATAATTCTTGTGCACATACGATTTATTCGGTTGAAATCAATATAATCCTGTATTAATCCTCGAATTATTATCTTTGATTTGACATTTTTAAATACATGATTTATTGAATGCATTTCTTCCTAAAATTGTATTAATCTTGTTTGGCATTTTTCATATGTCAATAATCATGTTAATCAATCGTCACATCTCGTGTTCATATGCTTCCGTCATATAGAATGCACCCTCTTCCAAGATGACGGACCAATCAGAGCGTCGGCATCCCTTTCATAGACATTAAGTCTTAATTTTTCATACCTGCTACAAAAACCCCGTTTTTGTCAGGTTAGCAGTTAGTCGTTGTCTTTTCGAGAGTTGACAGGGTGATTCGCTCACGCTGTCATGTCTGTCACATCTCCGTAATTTTCTCGTACCAGAGATTCGTCTCTGGAAACTTATAATTGATTTACTCGTACCAAAGGAAACTTTGGGATCTTTATTATCATCATCTCATACCGGAGATTCGTCTCTGGGATCTTTTATCTTCACATCTATATTTACCTATCATCAGACTGACGACATCTGACTCATTTCTTCAATAAACGATCTTTAAAACTTAGCGTGTTTCGCTTTGATCTCGATCTTCGAAGCGATCGTCAACTACCAGACGGTCAAATGTTTCGACGTCAGCGGTTGGATGCCCATTTTAATAATCGGTGACAATTCGCGCGTCTTAACAATTGGAGACAGCGACAGGTTACCCTTTCTGATATCAGAAATATCGTCGAGCATCTCATTAACATGTTGGTGGCAGCGGTGGGATACCATTTTTTGGTACTACTGGTTGGGCCCCCTTAACAATCACATCGATATTGTATGTTAAATTAGTAGGTCGCCTAAATAGATAATCTTTTATACGTCCAAATCTCGGTACGAGAGAAATCACCGGACACGTGAAATGCCATGGCGACGTGAAAGAAACACACACTATCAAATGTCAGACTGCCAAAATCCGAGAGTTTTTTTTGTGGCCAGCAGGTATAAGAAGTGACAACTTACTGTGTAGGAAAGGGACGCAGACGCTCTGATTGGTCCATCATCTCGAGAGAGGGCGCATTCTTAGCGAAACCATTTTAATGGCGATTAATTTTATAACATATACATGATTAATAATTTCATCCAATTTAAAAAAAATATAAAATTTACATCGATTTTTATTCAAATAAATCATTACATTTCTCACTATAATCTTTAAAATAATATTAATCCTTAATATTGATTATGTTAACTTTATAAAATCATATTTCGTATTATTTATTTATTAATGGATTTATATGTTTCACATGTGCATCTGGCTTCACAGGGCCAGTCACATAAACCACGTCGAGCATCGAAATGTAGTCCAGGAGGACATCTCTGTCGTATCGGAGTTTACCACGCATTAGTATTAATAATTGCAATCGTTATCAGACGTTATATGTCGTAAAATTCATAAGATAAAATCTTCGAATCCTCTCTTTAGAGTCGCTATCATCATTAGAATTATTTTCACCGGACTTATTTTCCTTGGATTTGTTTTCTTTAGATTTATCATTTTTGCCCCTATCCAATGTAGATTTTCTTCTAGGACAAACTGGTTCCGGCACTTCTATACAACTTGTAGGTGGCTCAGTAATATTAGTAGATGGGCCTTGACATCCGGAAATTTCAGGATAAGTACAAATCTAACAATTTAAAACAGAAATAATCATTATTCATTACTTGAATTATATAATAGAACAATTAATCGTCAAAATAAGTAAAATAACAAACCAGATTTTGAGGGCTGAACTCAAGATGTAAGGACACTTGTCCCACTCCAATTTTCCATCCTGAAGAATTTAGAACAATCTCCTTCGTTCAGGTAATGAAGCTATCTTCAACATCGCATTCCATCTCTTTTTTGTGGTAGAGGTTGAAGATGTTGTAAGACAAAAGAGCATTTAGCAAGTTCAGGAAAGTCGCATTCCTCGGTTTATATTATAATGAAGTCCTGGGGTAATGCTTCTCGTAGGCAATGCAGTCTGCATTCATAAAATCTATTACAATCATAGCGATGGGGCAAGAAAACAGTTGGGCTATATATGTCAGTAGGGCAGATTGGATCAGGAATATCAATACACGGAGGAACTGTCGTCGGTGGTATGGTAGTGGAATATATTGTCGTTGTTCGATCCGTAGTAGTACTCGGTGTCGTTGTTCGATCTGTAGTAGTAGTTGGAGTAGTTGTTCGATCTGTAGTAGTAGTCGGAGTCGTTGTTCGATCTGTAGTTGAGGTCGGATGGTACGATCTGTGGTAGAAGTCGGTGTTGTTGTTCGATCTGTAGTAGTGGTCCGAGTGGTTGTTCGATCTGTAGTTGAGGTCGGGGTCGGTGTACGATCTGTGGTGGAAGTCGGTGTTGTTCGATCTGTAGTAGTGGTCGAGTCGTTGTTCGAACCGTAGTAGAGGTCGGGGTGGTTGTTCGATCTGTAGTAGTGGTCGGTGTCGTTGTTCGATCCGTAGTAGAGGTCGGGGTTGGTGTACGATCTGTGGTAGAGGTCGGTGGTGTTGTTCGATCTGTAGTAGTGATCCGAGTCGTTGTTCGAACCGTAGTAGAGGTCGGGGTGGTTGTTCGATCTGTAGTAGTGGTCGGTGTCGTTGTTCGATCCGTAGTAGAGGTCGGGGTTGGTGTACGATCTGTGGTAGAGGTCGGTGGTGTTGTTCGATCTGTAGTAGTGGTCCGAGTCGTTGTTCGAACCGTAGTAGAGATCGGAGTGGTTGTTCGATCTGTAGTTGAGGTCGGTGTCGTTGTTCGATCCGTAGTAGAGGTCGGGGTTGGTGTACGATCTGTGGTAGAGGTCGGTGGTGTTGTTCGATCTGTAGTAGTGGTCCGAGTCGTTGTTCGAACCGTAGTAGAGATCGGAGTGGTTGTTTGATCTGTAGTTGAGGTCGGGGTCGGTGTACGATCTGTGGTAGAAGTCGGTGTTGTTCGATCTGTAGTAGTGGTCGGAGTCGTTGTTCGAACGCTGGTAAGAAGTCAGGGTGGTTATTCGATCTGTAGTAGTGGTCGGTGTCGTTGTTCGATCCGTAGTAGAGGTCGGGGGTGGTGTACGATCTGTGGTAGAGGTCGGCGGTGTTCGATCTGTAGTAGTGGTCGGAGTCGTTGTTCGATCCGTAGTAGAGGTCGGGGTCGTTGTTCGATCTGTAGTAGTAGTCGGCGTCGTTGTTCGAGTCGTGTCAGTTGTGTTTGAGGTAGTTCCGGACGTCGTTGTTTCATTTGTAGCTGGAGTAGTGCTGTTTGGTGTTTCGCTTGTAGACCAAGTAGTGCTGGATGGTGTAGTTCTAGTAGTAGATGTTACCAGACATTCGCAATTAACCAACCCAGGCAAATTACAGCTGCCAATATGCATGTCGAAATGTAAACCTGTTGCACATGACATCAAAGTCATATTTTTGCCTTTACACATATAGAATTTATTGCAGTCCCTGGGATGCTGAAGATATACAGTGTCCTCTTCACCTAATGCCGGACAAACTGGTTCCGGAATTTGTAGGCAACTAGGGTGTGTTGGATACCAAGTAGATGATGTTGATGAATCGCCCGTTGGTACTGTAGGCGATGGACTTGTGGTACTGGTAAGAGGACAAGTGCAGTTAGCTGCCCATTTATAAGTACATTCGCTAAGTTTTTCATCAAAATGCCAATCTAACGGACATATTTGTAGTATGCGTACTTTTTCAACACATTTAAAATATCTTCTGCAATCCTTTGGGTGAGGTAAGTATTTGTTTGTCGCACCGCATGCTCTATCTGGAACATTTTTACATGGTTTTTCGGTAACAGTACATCCTTCCTTAATTCCTATCCAATCGCAAAACTGTACGAAATAATTGTATTATTACTTTTTTTTTAAATAATTAAAACATTTGTATATGGATGTATATTTACCAATGATGTTGTATTATATTGAAAATCAGCGGGGCATTTTATTTGTGGGGGCAAACTTTCGTATCCACATTCTTTCGAAGCCTAATAAATCAAAGTACAATATTAAAATATCATTCAGTATATATTGATTTAAAAGACAATATGTTTTATTTAAACTTGTTTACTCACTGCAATGATATTCGTCTTTAAATACACTGTTAAAATTATAAGACCTAATCCGTATTCTGAAATAAAAGTTAAAATCAAATTAATTGTTTTAAAATTAAATCAAAAATTTAAATTAAAATAATAATTATTAAAAAAAAAATATACAAAGATTTAATTTTTTTAATAACGTTCTAATAATAAACACTTTTCACTCTTAAGGATTATTATTTTTTTCGCGTAATTGAAACACTCAATACGTTCACTTTTATAATTATTTATTACAGAGATTATATTACATTTAGTTAATTGTTATTTTGTATTTAAAAAAATAAAGTTTACTACTAGACATAATCAGGCGCGTCACCGGGCCAAAGCTACAAAGGAGTACTCGTTCAATGAATTCCTAATCTTCCTTATATATGTATATGAATGTATTTCTAACATAATCATCATAATCTTAATCCTATGTTTATGGTTTAATAACATTAACAATATGTCATAATGTTGTAAAATAGTTTAATTGAACATTCATGTAACTATACTAATAAATGTAATATGACACACGTAATCTTTTTCTTAACGAATTAATTAATATTCGTATAATTTATATAATATTTTTTAAGCTAAATCATAAACCGGTACCGCCGCATATAGGTATTAACAATCTGTTATGATAATTTAGATAATTTCAACTAGGCTAACATAGTACTCGGATAGGTTACATATTTGAGGAATTTTATAAATTACATAAATTCTTTACGGACATAACCAAGGAGGTAATATGAGTTTTACAACAAACTAATACGCGACTTTAAAAATATTTATTAAATCTACTAAATTAGTATGCTTAGAAATGCTATAATAACATTAATTTATCATGGAATGTCATGTAAAGGTTAGGTAGACTTGGTAAAATAAGAAGAATTCGTGAACATGGCGAGCCTTTACTCTCTGCAATTTATAAAATAATTAGGAGTACTCTAAATTCGATTTGGAAAGGTTTTGTATTATTTAAATAAATTGTGGAATTTGTAGAAGCATTTTAAAAAGTATGTAATAGTGTAAAGAAGTCTATCCTAAACGCATGCTTAGAAACAGCTATTTTTTTTTTTGAGTCGTGAAGCGATTACATATTATTATATAATTATTACTATTTTTTTTTTTTTTTTTTTTTATATATGATATTAATCCACTTTCCCTCATTTCTGAGGATCGTGACCATGTGCATGATTCCCCTTATGGAGGACCATGGACGTGGTTTTCATGAGAATATATAATGCAGCATTCCCCTTTGCCTTCTGCACCACCAGTGATTTTTATACTGAAGAGCTGCTGCCCACTTCCCAGCTTATATTTTTTTTAACAGTTATTTTTTTGTGTGTGATGAAGGTCGTCCTTCATCCCCACCCCTCTGTTGACCAATCACTCAGAAGTATTCAGAATGATCACCCATCTGAATACTATCTGCCTGTCCAGCAATTAACTTTAACGATCATAATTTGATTCTAATTACCTCCAAGCTATGACGAATTGCTAAACAGCTATTATGAAACAATTATATTTTACAGCCACATTTTGATAAGAAAATCGAATCTCGTTCAATAAGCATTGAAATTAAAACCTCAGGGTAATCATGAATATTTAAACTTAATGTATGCCTAATTATTATACGTATACTATTTAAATTAAAATCATAGAAAGAATACTGTCTTCTCTTCCCGTAAGTGACGGAATTTCAAAATGACATCAAAATTTTCTAAAATAAAGTGGTTCCCCCATACAATCCTGAAGCATCTAGTTTCAATAAGGCATTAGAAGCAAAATAAATCGAAGTCACTTTATTGTTTACTATAGTTTCAACTACTCCAAAAGTTATAAGACTCCGACTATGACTTCTCAGCTCAAGTTTTTGGTCAAGGGTTCTAATTTTTTAGCCCGAGTAGTTAGATTTAATCGTCGAAACAACTAAAAATATACGAAAAAATACGATATTACAGGTAACGATATCATGGTTTAATTATTAAAAATGAGCATGAACATCCTGCATCATTAGTTCAATCGCACACTTCCAGGCCAGAATTAAAGTGCAATCCTGATGGACATACTTTCAGGTACGCTACTCCCCAGTCGCATTGGTAAAACGTTGTGCAGTCGCTAGGATGTGGTAAATGTACTGCTGGACCATTTACATTGTGAGGTGGACAACATGGTTGAGAATAACTTCTGCATGGTGGGTCAATAACATTTGGTGTGGTTCCAGCGACGCAAATGCAAACAGCTTCATAAGGCCAATCGCATACTTGCAAATCGGCATTGAACTGTAATCCGGCTGGGCAACTCTTGTGGTAAGCCACTTCCCAGTCGCAATGATAGAACTTGGAGCAGTCTTTTGGATCGGGTAGGTGAACAGCTGGAATGTTGACATCATGGAATTTAAAAATTGCATACATGGCATGATTCGCTCCTTTTTCTACGTCTTTGGTGGTCGTAGAACGAGAACATAATTGAGACCTCAACCAGACCCTCTATATATATTTATTTAGAGAGATCTTTCAAACGCTTTAATTTGACAAATGTAATATAATTTTAATTATAACTTACAATGATCATTTTCATTTAAAGATGATGATTTCATATGGCCTTGCACTTTGTCATTCTATGCGAGCTCGTTAGTGTTAAAGTTGGCCTTTCAGATCACCCTAAGAACAATAATAATTGACTATGTATTATGAGCATAGATTCACCTGCTAGCCTCCTCCTAGAGGGACGGATCCCCACTTTAAGCCTGTAGACCAAAGCCGCACGCCCCAGTTAAAGTCGGAAACATCCGCCGATGTATAGCACTGCTTCCATCCTAATGAATTTCTACAATTTTCACTATTAGGGATGGCAATAATTCACATTAAATGTTAAAGCCTCGCCGGTAAGAATATTCTGAAACCGAATGTCAAACAAGCTTTAATTATCAGATTCTACATAACAATTTATATGATGAAACTTTTGATATGGAAAGCATGATATTCATTTCAATCTGTTTTTTAAGGTTAGTCTAGTGTCTACTCTCCCCTTCTCCCCTGCAATAAATTTGAATGAATTACGAAAATATTGTCTTATAGCAAATGGATCGAGTCAAAGTACATATATTATTTTCAAAACCGATCAGATGTAATAGCTAAAAACATTCTGAAGTTTTGCTTTTTCTGTAAAAATCTTTATTATATTATATATTATAATTTTGGCTCTTCAAATAAGATGTAATCAAATCACAAATTTACGACTGTGCTGTAATCCTTCATTGCACGTATTGCAAAAAATCTTGATTGAATAAATTAAAAACTCAGCTTATCTGAGAAGATTATAAACTACGAATATTGTTACCTTACTAATTTTATAAAATTCAATCTATTTTAAAAGAGTAGTCTTAATTTTTTAAATAGTTGGTTGTTAAGGTCGACATTCTATTAATACATAATTTGTGGACTAATCAAATCTTAGTTAAATCATAACAAATTTAATGTGATCTTCCAGGAACTCTCTTTGTAATGTAAAATGGAGATAAAGCGATAATGAACAATTAATATATCTTATGTACTTAAGATTTATTCGTTAAATCATTATAATCCGCAAATTACCCTCTGTTATTATCTTTAATTCGTATTTTTTTTAATACATGATTTATTGAATGCATTGTAACGCATTTCTTTCTAAAATTTGTATTAATCTTGTTTCACCCCGATTATTCACTAGTGGTATAAAATTAGAGTTAATAACCATTCTTTTTTCTCTTCGAGTATACTAACAAGAAAAAAATATTTGGGGAATGAAATTTATTTAGACTGTTCGTCCAAAGTCCGAATAATTTCTTCAGCAATAGCACTAAAAATCTGTAAAGGTTTTTCAGGCGTGTTATAGATTAAACAAGATTGGCATGACTCGGACGATGGCAAGTTTTTGGTCTGGTCGTTTATATAAATGAAAATCCAGAAGCATTGCAAAAGGTATATTACAGATTTCTTTATTTTTTTCATTTTTAACGTAACTACCTCATCTTAATTGTGTCATATTGTAACGCATTTCAAAGATTTTTTGACAAAAACAAAAAAGCTGATTAAACTAAAATATGCTTTTATAATTTGATCCGTTCGTCGTAAGTGGATAACTGACTGTAGTACATGTTGTCATTAGCGTTTTTTGTTTTAGTTGAAAGGTAATATCCATAGTCGTCATGGCGGCGACCGCGTGTAGCGCGTAAAAATGGCGGAGCGAAGTGTAGGAATATGTTCACGCTACAATTGCTAGCCAAAGAGAGCTCTAAAGAATGACAAAGCGGTCGTTAAAGCATTATAGGTAGCGCTAGTGATTAAGCTAATGGAGATAACGCCAGCGTGTTGTTGCACAGAGGCGTAAGATGGCGTTATCTCCATTTGCAAGATGGCGCTCATGCCAATCGGACAAAATTAAATTAATGTTAGAAATTAAATGGCGAGAAATATCACCACAAACTCATTAAAGTGTTGAAAGAATATTGTTTATACAGATGGTGTATATATAGTTGAAAAATTAGCATTTTTGTTTTCAAAACTTACATTTAAAGACAACTTTACTCATTAAATGACGATAAATATGGTAATATGTAAAATATGAAGAGGAGGGGCTGTCTATATGGGCAAAATAGGTTAGTAAAGGGTCCAAAAATATCAGACGAGAAGGAAATATTAATTGAAAATATATTCCTTACGTTGATTGTATTCAATTACAGGGTTGAAAAATGTCTATGGAATTCTATAGTTCATTGGCTTTCTCGTCTAGATGGCTCCTCCTAGTCGGATAATATTATCTCTTCTATGAGGGTGGCCTACATTTCTTCGACCTGTCTGTGGAAATATCCACCACGCTGCCACTTTAGATGGGTAATTCTTGTGTCAATATCAGTTTGGTTATCTCACGCAACGTTTCGTTGCTGATATGGCGTAATATAAAATTCTATTCTGTCGAATCTGGTATTTGATTTAACGATGAATAAATGATATGACAGAAAAATTCCAAGCGTCCACACACCCACCCACACTAAGGATCAATAAGGATTCTATAGATGCGGTGTCACGAAGAATTCCGAGACTTCTTGGATTTCGCCAGGGGGTAACTATTCCGATTACTAATTTAGCTGCTAAACTCAATTAATTTTTAGATGATTTTATAATAATAAGTTTCAGTTAAAGAAACAAAAAAATATATATTTATTATAAAACGATTCCTAGAAACAAAATATGTATAACATCCGATGATCATTGGAAAAAGAACATTGGTTTATGACAAAATAGTCAATAACCAATTAAAAGTTTTAAAAAATAGTGAAATTAACTAACTAACAACTTTAAATCACGAAGGCTTACATTTTCTAACGGGACATGCGTATTATATGACTCCATATAATACGCATGTGATATTATGTCATCCTATAAAATCTCAAGTTGGACAAAAAGCAATAGGTGTTATCCTAAATATATAAAGCTAATGTATTCATAACAACTAATACATCATTACATAGATGTGACATACTTAATGCATACAAATATATATGGTATATAAATTTTGATATCCAATTAAAAACTTCCATAAATTACGAATAAAAGATATTTATTTTTTATATAGGCATATATAGAACAAATATACAAAAAATACTATATTATAGTTTTATTGCTGTAAATCAACATACGCATCCTGCATCTCTAGGCCAATCGCACACTTCCAGGCCAGAATTAAAGTGCAATCCTGATGGACATACTTTCGGGTACGCTACTCCCCAGTCGCATTGGTAAAACTTTGTGCAATCACTAGGATGTGGTAAATGTACTGCTGGACCATTTACATCGTGAGGTGGACAAATTGGTTTAGAATAACTTCTGCATGGTGGGTCAATGACACTTGGTGTGGTTCCAGCGACGCAAATGCAACCAGCGTCATAAGGCCAATCGCATACTTGCAAATCGGCATTGAAATGTAATCCTGCAGGGCAACTCTTGTGGTAAGCCACTTCCCAGTCGCAATGATAGAACTTGGAGCAGTCTTTTGGATCGGGTAGGTGAACAGCTGGGCCGTTGACATCATGAGGTGGACATTTTGGTTCCGAAATCTCTTTGCAGGGGGACACAGTTGGACCTGAGGTGGTCGTTGGCTGGGGGGTTGTTGGAATAGTACAATCACAACCGGCATCTCTTGGCCAGTCGCAAACTTGCAATACCTTGTTGAAATGTAATCCTGCTGGGCACACTTTCATGTATGCTACTCCCCAGTCACATTGGTAGAATCTTGTGCAATCGGTCGGATGTGGTAAGTGGACGGCTGGACCGTTAACGTCGTGAGGTGGACACACCGGATTCGGATTAGGTACGCATGGGGCGGCTGTTGTTTCAGGTTCTGCGGTTGGTTTAGGAGATGTTACCCCTGTGCATATGCACCAGCATCCTTGGGCCAGTCGCACACTTGCAATACAGCGTTGAAATGCAACCCTCCTGGACAGTTTTTATGGTATAATACTTGCCAGTCACATTGATAGAATTTAGTGCAATCTTCAGGGTCCGGAAGGTGTACAGCAAGACCGTGCTCGTCGTGTGGTGGGCACACAGGTTTCGGAATATTTACACATGGCGGTACTGGAGGTTCGGGTTCAACTGGGCCAGGTGGTGCTGAACATGTGCAACCAGCATTTTGTGGCCAATCGCAGACCTGGAGGACCGAGTTGAAATGCAATCCGCCTGGACAAACTTTTGGATACAATACTCCCCAATCGCATTGGTAAAACCTTGTGCAATCTCTGGGATTTGGAAGATGCACAGCTAGTCCGTTTTCATCATAGGTTGGACATCTCGGCTCGGGAATATTTCCACATGGCTGATTTGCATTATATCCAACAATATTCAATGCCTTAAAGTGTACATAAATGAATGGTTGTGTTAATAAATCGCCCTTATTTTTATGTAAATAATTTTATATCCTACTTACACTTGTTATGGCAATCAAATTTACAAATATAAATATTTGTCTGGAGACGTTATTTAAATCTTGATGTCCTAGAAATTATATTTATCGTTAGTGAGTGTGTTACATTATTTTATATTGCATATTAGTTCGTCTTTTAATGGTGGAATATAAAAATTGCTTACTTGACATGATTTAACTCTTTGTTCAGCTCTATGGTCGTTGTGGCACGAGAACATAACTAAGACCTCAACATAACTAAGACCTCAACCAGACCCCATATATATACTTATTCAAAACATTATCGGCATAATCCCTAATGCATTGTGCATAATATTCAATCAAAATTCAAATCAAAACGACGATCCCCGATCGCTCAAAGGCTTTAAATCCACAAGCATAATACTTTTGAGATCAAAATTTACAATGATAATTTCCATTTAATGATGATAATAAACTCATATGGCCTTGTACTTTGTTATTCTGTGTGTGCTCGTCATTTAAAACGTATTTCTCCCCACAAAACCAGTATGCCCTGAGAAGGAAAACCCTAAGCTGTAGACCAATAAATGGTTTCGATACTTTCGCTCCTCTTCTTTCATTCTAGAGGACCCTCTCTTTGAAGAGGTATTTCCTAATATAAATTCATATTACGCGACGGGTTTAATAATCCCTTGTAATTTATCACTTGTGAATTGTTATTAGCAGATAACGTCTAGAGAAGATCTGAATGAATATCGAGACAAACTTCCTTCCCACTTGCCTGGATATAGTCGGGAGGATAAAATCGAATACCAACATTGGTAGAAGATACACGCCTAATGCTAGCAATGGACAAGAGAGGGAACACTCTTTACGAAAAACCTCATAGTTCTAAGTCGGCTTGGGTCCCGCGGTATGGTCAAAGGGGAAGTTCGCATGTAACGTGGAAGATTAAAAGGTTCCTTTAAGCTAGGCGTACCATTCGAGTCTGGAAAGGCACATATGCTCAGCGAGTGTTTGTCTCGTGACTGGCAATGATGAAGATGATGATAATGATATAAGTATGCCATATGTAATAATTTTGTCTCTTCGAATAAGACGTAATCAAATCCTAAAATTCCGCTTCGCTTGGTGCTGCAGAATGATGCTGATTGTACTGTGTCACATTTTTCTCAGAGTAGAAAAAGAAATCAAATTATTTCTTTAATATATAAAATACTTTTGTTTGTGGGGTGCAGTGAAATTTAAAAAAAAACGTGCGCCGTGTAATATAAAAGGGAGCGGAGAACTGTTTTAACACTAGGAAATTTTTAATGGGTTTGATATTGAAGTTTTCGTGATCTTCACTCCATGTAACCATCGTGATTGAATAAATTAGATTTCAGCTTGTCCAAAAAGATTATAGACCACCAATATTTTTACTCCAATTTCCATTTTATATATTCTCTCATTTTCCATAAGAGATGGATTTTTTAACGACGTCATTCCATTAATCTGCAATTTGCTAACAGATCATATCAAAGTTTCACAGTACTTTTTAAATGATCTTCCAGGAATTGCCTTAGTAATATTAAATAGCGATAAAGAGATTATAAACTATTAATAATTCTTATGCACATATCATTTATTCGGCTAATCAATATAATCCGCGTATTAATCCTTGGGTATTATCTTTGATTTGACATTTTTTAATACATGATTTATTGAATGCATTTCTTCTTAAAATTTTATTATTCTTGTTTGGCCCCAAATACATCTGCATCTTCTATTCTTGGTCTGTTAACATTCGGAGATATAGAGCGGTGCCCTTGTTCTCCTTCATCGAGATGGTCTTGTATTTGTTTCGAAGTTTTTTTTATTTGATTCATCGGAAATGTCTTGTCGTTGTTTTGGATTTTTATTTTGCTTTGTCTTACATGGCTGATTAAGATGTTTCGGAGTTGAAGGGGGGAGGTCTGTTGCTGCTATGTAGGTTCTTGATCATCGGGCTTGTGTTCATATGTGTTGTTGTGGTCGTCGAAGCCCAGCAGAAAAGGGGATCAATTGAATATTTTTGCAATCAATTGCTGTAGATCGGTAAGAAATGCTTGTTGATCTTGCGGTGAGAATGCGACGAGAATGCGGGCGGCGACTTCAAATGCGCCCAACAACTCTTGAAACGTGGAGGAGATATTGAGTGTTGGGTGGATTTTATTTGTTGAAAGGGTTTTGGGGTGAACGGTTTGAGGAAAATAGTTGAAAAAGTTGAGTTTGGGAGCTGAGCGGAAAATCTGGGCATTGACAGAAGTTTGCCGTGTGGTAGCCGGAACAGTTTAGTCAGGTAGGAAGGGTGTCTCAGTGGTTGGTTGTATTTTTTATATGTTAATAATCTCATTATTAGTTTTTTTTTTAATTAGTAGGCTACCTAAATACATAATCTTTTATACACCCAAGTTAGAAAAATATCTGTATTATTTTGTGCGTTACTTTCGTTTAAGTGCTATCGAATACTATGATATAAATTTAAACTCTGATTTATTTAGTTTATTTGACTACGTTGGATGAGTGGCATAACATAAAGATTCCAATGCGCAATTCATCCATACAAATATTTGATAAACATTCTAAGGACTCAACGAAAGATGCAGCGAGAATGAGTCTCTCACAGTGATTCCCCCAACTAACAAGCCCCGACACAGGTTAATTTTTTAATGTTACTTCATTTGGATTGAAATTAGTATTATTTATTTTATAAATATTTATTCAACGAAGGATAGATGGCATTGAATTAATTAATTTCAACGTGTCATACTACCCACATAAATATTATTTTATAAAACATGTGGAGGTAATGGATGTCTTCCTCTTACATACCTTCTAGCTAGTATGAAACGGTCCTTTTTTCAATAACCTTCATAAATTCAAAAATATAATCCCATCCATCTCCTCCCTCTCGAACTATGACCCTATATACTCCTAATCTTATCATAGAATTCCCCTACCTAAGACCATTTTAATTCCTTCAAAAAAAAAAAAAAGATAACCCAAATCATAATTCAGATCTATTTTACCAAATTTAGTTAAAATCATCTTCAACTTAGATTTAAAAAATTAAAAAACAAAAACTTAAACTTTTTAACAACCTTTTTGCTTTGTTCTCCTCTTATCTCCTTTTTTTTATTTTTTTTTTTTTATTTTCCCTCTCCTTTAATTGAATGTAATACTCTTAATAACTACTTCTTGGCTTCTGTGTCTGGCTACACTTGGTTCATCAATCTTTATCTATTTTTTATAATATTTTATGTGCTTTATTTCATACTGTGTTTATTTTTATTATTTTGTTTTTTTTTTTTTATCTATTTCTATATTTTTTTTTTTTTTTCCTTATGTTTTCTTTTGAAGCTGTCAACCACTCGACGCCAGCAAAATCTCTAATAAATTACAATGCAGTGAGCATTATTCTTGGCCTTCAACTGTGCAGAGGGACAGCGAAAAAATTATAATTTTTTCCCAATATGTATAAATTCTGTGAATCTCAGACCAATATATGAGACGAAGAGAAAAATGGGCAGAGCTCAATCATCTCGCACATTTTTGGCCATGATGATAGTATTAAACGGACACCTATCTGAATACTAACTTAAGCTCAGTTGCGGTTAACTTGCATTATCCAATATATGCACCACAGCTAATCATCGACACCGTAGACAAAGCTCAATTAATATTTGCTTTTGGAAAATTAATTTCGAAACGATCAGCTGGACCCGATCGTATACCTTCTTTCGTTCTAAAAGCATGTCAAGATGGATTAACAGAGCCTCTTCGTTATATTTTCAATCTATCGCTAAAATCGTCCCAGTTTCCAGACTTGTGGAAACATTCCAAAGTCACTCCCATATTTAAAAAAGGAGATAAGTCGAATGTCGCGAATTACAGACCAGTGGCTGTTCTAGCTGGCTGCCAAGTTGTTTGAGATGATTCTACATAAATACATATTTAACCATATTGAATGTAGAATTATCGATGAGCAACATGAATTTCGACCTGGACATCCAAGTCACAGGTCTACATAGTTTTAAACTTTGTGTCAAAGTCATTGGATAAGAAGGGTTCAAGTCGGCGTTATACAACGACTTTGAAAAAAGCGTTTGAGATAAAGTCGATCATACCGAACTCATTCTGAAACTAGACAGTTTGGGTTATCGGATAATCTCGTACGCTTCTTCTCCAGGTTACCTTTCGGAAACAATATATGAAATACGACTCCCAAACGTCGTATACATACATACACCTTCCGGTATTCCGCAGGGATAAATTTAGGACCTTTATTATTTATTTTGTTTATAAATGATATTGGGTCCTTCAATGTAATTGCTAGCTGCCAGACGATTGAATTAAATTTCGATATATTACTTCAGTGGAAGATGCCTTTCGTTGCAGCTCGACGTGATGCTCCGCTATTTAGTCAATACTAGAATTGTCTTCCATTAAAGTGTTTGAGAGAAGTGTCAAACAATGACACCTAGATCAAAGGAGCCCATCATATTTAGTTACAGACTTGGGAACGTTACTCTTCCTAAGCAATCGTCTGTTAAAGAACTGGGTATTTTGTTTGATTCTAAGTTAAAATTTAGTTTACATGTATCGGACGTGCGTATGAGATCGTCAAGAATGTTGGGCTTCGTCTTGAGAAATTCTCAAGGGTCCATTATATGGGCGCCTTATGACGCCTCGAATTCCCTCAGAGTAGAGAAGATACAGAAGAAATTTCTTAGGTATCTATACATGAGGGAGCTTGGATTCTACCCAAGTTTATACCCCAGCGCATGGGTGTAGGGCTGTCTGAGGTATGTCTTTGAGAAATAATAAGATCGATTTACTTGGCAAAGTACTTCTTCAAGCTGTTGGTTGGCGCAGTACATAACCCCCTTGTACTGCGTGTTGCCCTTATGTACGCCATCTCACTACCATCGAGCTCGTTCGCGTGTGCTTTTTCTTCCGCTAAATGCAAGGACAGGTGCACTCAGAAACTCTCCGGTTACCAGAGCTATTACTCTGCTCCACCACTTGACTAATCATGTTGATATTTTCAATGTAAAGTATCTTCATTTTGTTCGCCTATTATATGAGATTTTATAATTTCATATAATAGAGCAATTAATGACGATATTTATTCTTATATAAATTCCTTATATATGTATTTATATTCTTTATTATGCTAAGCTATATATACATTATTTTTATATTATACTTTGTTTTTTTATGCAGTTATTTTCATAAATGCTGTATTTATGTTTTTTATGCTATATTTATTTTTATTTTTTTTCCACTATATGTATATATGTTTGTTATGCGTGGTTGGCAAATAGGATCACTTTGTAATGCCAACCACCTATTGTCTTTAATAATAAATAAATAAATTACCTGATACAAGGTCTAGAAATTCGGAAATTATTTTTATGTCAATATGTTATTTTTATTTATTTTTATGTAATTTTATTTTAACGAAAAACATAAAGCAATTAAACATAATATATACATAGCTAGAAATAAGCCAATTAAAAGTTTCTACAGCTGATAATAATAATCATCAGAGATACGTTAATATAAATATAATAATAAAATAAAAATTGCACAATTATTTTAATAGAAAAATATAACTTGGGAGTGAATTCATATTTTTTTTAATACTATCATGAAATGTGACGATATCCTGACTAAATCCATTGTGGAAATTGCACACTCTAACCATCTAGGAATTTTATCTATAATTTGTTGGGACATTAGGAACGCATAATTGGGGCCATTTCAGGGATTGACAAGGAGCAGATAATGAAAACTTACCCAATATGGGGTTGGACAGTCGATATCACCTAGAAGAATTCTTGAGAGCACACATAAGAAACCTCTCCCTCGCCAGTAACATTGAAAGTATCTAAAATTGGTACATTATAGTGAGTACACCCGCAAAATATTTTGAAAACATCTCACTAATGGTTTCGCTTGCCTGCAGGATGATTATGATGTATGTGAGAGGGCAGGACACTAGATTTTATTTTGCTTTTAATAAACTACCAATAAACTTTATGGTTATTAAGGATAGATGACTCTATGGTCCTCTAATTTGGGACTATAAGGGTCCCAAATTAGGACCCTGTGGGATTTCTGAAGTTGCATCGTAGGCATATGACGTTAAGGAGTCATGCATCACACAATTTTTCTCCACTTATTTAAAGGAAAAGAAACAGTACAAGAGATTGTCCGAAAATCCAACAATATCTAATTTAGAAATGAGTTTAGTGTGGTCGACCTCATTAAACGCCTTTTCGAAGTCGTTATAGATAACGTCGACCTTGACTCCCTTATCCAGTGACTTGACAAATCCGGAAATTTCGACGATTTTAACGAAAGGTTATTTAGGGATACAAGCTCGGAGGATATATATTTTATATATAGATTTTGATGACATTTGATTTATTAAATTTAAAAAAAATATGTGACCCCCATTGTCTCATCACGTATCGGTGCGAATAATTTTTGATGGTTCTTGAGAAATCTTAATTCAGAGGTCCACACAGTGTGACCACTACAGTTAAAAATATTATATGTTGAAGAGGCTCTGATATCCAAAAATGGCATGATTTTAAAACAAACGAGAGTTTAATATCGTGTCCAGCCGATCGTTTGGGTTTTAATTTATCGAAACTATATATCATTTGAGCTTTATCTATGGTGTCGATGATCAGCTGATGTGCATTTGAAGAATTAGATGACCTTAAGCTAATATCGAGGTCAGTTGGAAATCCTGGGATGTTGAATACTGACTGAATTAATGCGAGTCAGCAATTTGTCAAGGGTTACGAAGTGCAACACCGTAAAATTGCATGAGCTTAGTTACAGAGTCATCTGATCGTTTTGTATTAATATTAAAGAAATTCCAAAATAATTTTGGAGATTTCATCAAACGCTGTTTACACGACACCACGAAATTATGACGTCACGATGGACCGTCGCTTTGTACTCACTTCGGAGGCGTTCGAATGCCACTCGGTTCTTCAGGGTTAACGGACTCTTTCCACGCTTTGACGAAGTGCTTCGTCGCCAGCCAAGAAATTGCCTTATTTGAAAACCATTTAAGAAATAACCTTTTAGATTTAAGTCGCTTTTGAACGGAAGACACGAGTCAAACACTCCATAAACAATGTCATAGTATGCTTCAATTGCAAAGTTCGGATCTTTGCTTTCATACACTCTCCGCCAATCAGCGCTCTGTAAACTAATATTAATGTCGTTAACACAGTTATCGCAAAAAAAACCAGGAAGACCTGACATCGTTTATTGATTCGTTATCAAAATTATTTTATTTATTATATGCGCCATTATACATAAGTTATTTTTCTTATGTTATAAGATACTAATGGTATCTTTCCAAAAGCCAGAGAGCCCTAAAGTGAAAGATCATTTCAGTAAATTGTTGCATGGTATAATTTAGCTTTCACAGTTAAAATTATTTTTATTTAAAAATAATATATTAACAAACTACTAGGGTTCTGAATACAGGCCAGGGGCACAAATTGCGCACTTCAAAAAACAGTATGTTGCTAAATGTGATGTCGAGGTAAATATATAAAAAAAGATAATACAACAATATAGCAATGTAATATAAAAAGGAATTTTAAATACATATAAGGGGAAGGATACATTAAATAATTGAATAAACAATTAAAAACTTTCATAGATTGTAGAGTTATTTATTTATTTATAGAGTAATATTATAAACAGATAAATAAATATAAAGCGTAAAATCTACAAAATATACAATATTATAAATTAGAATATTATTACAAACATTTTACATTTTATTATTTGCTTTACATTCGCATTGAGCCGATTCTGGCCAATCGCATACTTCTAAATCAGAGTTGAAGTGTAATCCGAATGGACAGTCTCTGGAATACAAGACTCCCCAATCACAATAATAAAACTTAGTACAATCTTCTGGGTCTGGGAGGTGGACAGCGGGACCATTCTCATCATGTGGAGGACAAACTGGAGTAGAGAAACTTTTGCAAGGTGTGACCGCAGTTGTTGTTTCAATTGGTTTTGACGTTGTAAATGAACATGAGCATCCTGCGTCCTTGGGCCAATCGCACACTTGGAGGTTAGAATTAAAGTGTAATCCTGAAGGACAAATCTTCGGGTATGCTACTCCCCAGTCGCACTGGTAGAACTTTGTGCAATCATTAGGATGTGGTAAATGAACAGCTGGGCCATTTACATCGTGAGGTGGACAAATTGGTTCAGAAAAACTTCTGCATGGAGGATCAATAACACTAGGTGTAGTTTCCGCAACGCAAATGCAACCAGCTACATTTGGCCAGTCACATACTTGTAAGGCAGCGTTGAAATGTAATCCTGCTGGGCAACTCTTGTGGTAAGCTACTTCCCAGTCGCAATGGTAAAATTTAGTGCAGTCTTTTGGATCTGGTAGATGAACAGCTAGGCCGTTAACATCGTGAGGTGGGCATTTAGGTTCCGGAATTTCATTACATGGAGGTACTGATGGACCAGGAGTAGTCGTTGGAGGTGTGTTTGTTGGAATCGAGCAATCGCAACCAGCATCTTTCGGCCAATCGCAAACTTCCAATACCTTGTTGAAATGTAATCCTGCTGGGCACACTTTCGGGTATGCTACTCCCCAGTCGCATTGGTAGAATCTTGTGCAATCAGTCTCATGGGGCAAGTGGACGGCTGGACCGTTTACGTCGTGAGGTGGACACACTGGCGCTTGGTTCGGTTGGCATGGAGCTGGTGTTGTTCCTGCTTCAGTGGTTCCCTGTGGAGTCGTGGCTGAGCAAATGCAACCAGCATCCCTTGGCCAATCACAAACTTCCAATTTTCTGTTGAAGTGCAAACCTGCTGGACAACTCTTGTGGTAAGCTACTTCCCAGTCGCAATGGTAAAATTTAGTGCAGTCTTCAGGATCACCAAGATGTACAGCTGGGCCGTTGACGTCGTGTGGTGGACAAATCGGTTCTGGAATTGGGTCGCAAGGTTCTTCAGTTGGACGTGTGGTGGTCGTCGGTGGTGGGTTTGTTGGAATCGAGCAATCGCATCCAGCATCTTTTGGCCAATCGCAAACTTCCAATACCTTGTTGAAATGTAATCCTGCTGGGCACACTTTCGGGTATGCTACTCCCCAGTCGCGTGTTAGAATCTTATTGCGAAATCAGTCTCATGGGGCAGAGTGGACGGCTGGACCGTTTACGTCGTGAGGTGGACACACTGGCGCTTGGTTCGGTTGGCATGGAGCTGGTGTTGTTCCCGCTTCAGTGGTTCCCTGTGGAGTCGTGGCTGAGCAAATGCAACCAGCATCCTGAGGCCAGTCGCAAACTTGTAATACAGCGTTGAAATGTAAATTGGTGGTTGCTCTTGTGGCTTCGCCCAGTCCGCATTGAGTAGAGATTTAGTGCAGTCATTTTGGATCGAACAGATGAACAACTGGTGTATTAACATCGTGTGGTGGGCATTTGGTTCCGGAATTTGTTGTGGAAATTACTGTTGGATATGAGTGATCGTCGTCGAACGTTTGTTGGCATCGAGCATCCGTCGCAGGACAACGGTATGGAGACAGGAACGAAAACGTTCAAAATTCGGTTACTGGGGCAGTGGACGGCTGGACCGTTTGCTCGTGAGGTGGACACACTGGCCTTGGTTCGGTTGGCATGGGCTGGTGTTGTTCCCTTCAGTGGTTCCTTGTGGAGTCGTGGCTGAGCAAATGCAACCGGCATCTCTTGGCCAATCACAAACTTCCAATTTTCTGTTGAAGTGCAAACCTGCTGGGCAACTCTTGTGGTAAGCTACTTCCCAGTCGCAATGGTAGAATTTATTGCAGTCTTCAGGATCACCAAGATGTACAGCTGGGCCGTTGACGTCGTGTGGTGGACAAATCGGTTCTGGAATTGGGTCGCAAGGTTCTTCAGTTGGACGTGTGGTGGTCGTTGGTGGTGGGTTTGTTGGAATCGAGCAATCGCATCCAGCATCTTTCGGCCAATCGCAAACTTCCAATACCTTGTTGAAATGTAATCCTGCTGGGCACACTTTCGGGTATGCTACTCCCCAGTCGCATTGGTAGAATCTTGTGCAATCAGTCTCATGGGGCAAGTGGACGGCTGGACCGTTTACGTCGTGAGGTGGACACACTGGCGCTTGGTTCGGTTGGCATGGAGCTGGTGTTGTTCCCTGCTTCAGTGGTTCCCTGTGGAGTCGTGGCTGAGCAAATGCAACCAGCATCCTGAGGCCAGTCGCACACTTGTAATACAGCGTTGAAATGTAAATTGGCTGGACAACTCTTGTGGTAAGCTACTTCCCAGTCGCATTGGTAGAATTTAGTGCAGTCATTTGGATCAGGCAGATGAACAGCTGGGCCATTAACATCGTGTGGTGGGCATTTAGGTTCCGGAATTTCATTGCATGGAGGTACTGTTGGACCTTGAGTCTCGTCGTCGTCGATTGCGTTTGTTGGCGTCGAGCAGTCACATCCTGCATCTTTCGGCGATTATGACTTCAATACCTTTGTTGAAATGTAATCCTGCTGGGTACACTTTCGGGTGTATACAGTCGCATTGAGTAGAATCTTGTGCAATCAGTCTCATGAGGCAAGTGGACGGCTGGACCGTTTACGTCGTGAGGTGGACACACTGGCGCTTGGTTCGGTTGGCATGGAGCTGGTGTTGTTCCCGCTTCAGTGGTTCCTTGTGGAGTCGTGGCTGAGCAAATGCAACCGGCATCTCTTGGCCAATCACAAACTTCCAATTTTCTGTTGAAGTGCAAACCTGCTGGGCAACTCTTGTGGTAAGCTACTTCCCAGTCGCAATGGTAGAATTTGTTGCGTCTTCAGGATCACCAAGATGTACAGCTGAACGTTGACGTCGTGTGGTGAATTCGTCGGTTCTGGGTGAGTTAAAGGTTCTTCCAGTTGGACGTGTGGTGGTCGTTAGTAGTAGGTTTACGTTTGTTTTAGAATCAAACAATCGCATCAACATCTTTAATAATCCGCAAACTTCAATACCTTGTTGAAATGTAATCCTGCTGAGCACACTTTCAGGTATACTACTCCCCGTCGCATTGGTAGAATCTTATTACAGAAATCAGAAGTCTCGCTAGGGCAAAGTGGACAGCTGGACGTTTCACGTCGTGGGGTGGACACACTGGCGCTTGGTTCGGTTGGCATGGAGCTGGTGTTGTTCCCGCTTCAGTGGTTCCCTGTGGAGTTGTGGCTGAGCAAATGCAACCAGCATCCTGAGGCCAGTCGCACACTTGTAATACAGCGTTGAAATGTAAATTTGCTGGACAACTCTTGTGGTAAGCTACTTCCCAGTCGCATTGGTAGAATTTAGTGCAGTCACTTTGGATCAGGCAGATGAACAGCTGGGCCATTAACATCGTGTGGTGGGCATTTAGGTTCCGGAATTTCATTGCATGGAGGTACTGTTGGACCTTGAGTAGTCGTCGTCGGTGCGTTTGTTGGCATCGAGCAATCACATCCTGCATCTTTCGGCCAGTCGCAAACTTCCAATACCTTGTTGAAATGTAATCCTGGGCTGCTTTCAGGTGCTCTCTGAATCGCATTGGTAGAATCTTGTGCAATCAGTCTCATGGGGCAAGTGGACGGCTGGACCGTTTACGTCGTGAGGTGGACACACTGGCGCTTGGTTCGGTTGGCATGGAGCTGGTGTTGTTCCCGCTTCAGTGGTTCCCTGTGGAGTCGTGGCTGAGCAAATGCAACCAGCATCCTGAGGCCAGTCGCACACTTGTAATACAGCGTTGAAATGTAAATTTGCTGGACAACTCTGTAGTACTTAGCGCTACTTCCCAGTCCGCAGTGGTAATTTAAGGCTGCTGATCATTGGATCCAGGCAGATGAACAGGCCATTAACATCGTGTGAGTGGGCATTTAGGTTCCGGAATTTCATTTGCATGGAGAATTGCTGTTGGACCTTAGTAGTCGTCGTCGAACCGTTTGTTGGCATCGAACAATCACATCCACCATCTTTCGGCAGTCGCAAACTTCTAATACCTTGTTGAAATGTAATCCTGCTGGGCACACTTTCGGGTATGCTACTCCCCAGTCGCATTGGTAGAATCTTGTGCAATCAGTCTCATGGGGCAAGTGGACGGCTGGACCGTTTACGTCGTGAGGTGGACACACTGGCGCTTGGTTCGGTTGGCATGGGCTGATTGTTGTTTCCCCATCAGTGGTTCCTTGTGGAGTCGTGAACGAATGATGCAACCGTCTCTTGGCCAATCTGGAAGCTTTCAATTTTCTGTTGGAGATGGAAGCCTGCTGGGCAGCTCTTGTGGTGGCTGTTCCCAGTCGCAATGGTGAGATTTGTTGCGGTCTTCAGGATCGCAAGATGTACGAAGCTGGGCCGTTGACGTCGTGTGGTGGACAAGTCGGTTCAGATTGGGTCGCCAAGGTTCTTCAGTTGGACGTGTGGTGGTCGTTGGTGGTGGGTTTGTTGGAATCGAGCAATCGCATCCAGCATCTTTTGGTAATCATAGGCTGTGCAGCGTTGATGTGACTGCTGGGCTGCTTTCGGTGTGCTGCTCCCCAGTCATTGGTGGGAATCTTGTTGCAATCGGTCTCCATGGGGCAGAGTGGACGGCTGGATGGAACGTCGTCGAGGTGGACACTGGCTTTGAGTTCGGTTGGCATGGGCTGGTGTTGCCGTTTCCGCTTCCGGTGGTTCCTGTGGAGTCATTGGCTGACAGAGTACAGCCAGCGTCACCAGGGCCAGTCGCGCACTTGTAATGTACAGCGTTGATGATTTAACGGACAGCTCTTGTGGTAAGCTGCTTCCCGGTCGCGTTGGTAGAGATTTGGTGCGGTCATTTGGATGGAACCGGATGAACGGCTGGGCCATTAACATCGTGTGGTTGGGCGTTGGTTCGGAGTTCATGGGTGCTGTTGGATAACCAGTGGTCGTCGTCCGGTGCGTTTGTTTGGCATCGAGGCAATCATCCTGCATCTCCGACCCGGTCTATAGGCTTTGATACCTTGTTGAAATGTAGTCGCAGCAGACTTGCTTTCGGGTATGCTGCTCTTGTCGCGTTGGTAGAATCTTTGTGCAATCGATCATGGACAGGTGGACTGGATTTACGTCGTGAAGGGTGGACGCAGCGGTTCGGTTAGCATGGAGCTGGTGTTGTTCCCGCTTCAGTAGTTCCCTGTGGAGTCGTGGCTGAGCAAATGCAACCGGCATCTCTTGGCCAATCACAAACTTCCAATTTTCTGTTGAAGTGCAAACCTGCTGGGCAACTCTTGTGGTAAGCTACTTCCCAGTCGCAATGGTAGAATTTGTTGCAGTCTTCAGGATCACCAAGATGTACAGCTGGGCCGTTGACGTCGTGTAGTGGACAAATCGGTTCGATTAGGTCGCAAAGGTTCTTCAGTTGGATGTGGTGGTCGTTGGTGAATGGAACATTGGAGATCGAGCAATGCATCCAGCATCTTTATTAATCCGCAAACTTCAATACCTTGTTGAAATGTAATCCTGCTGGAGCACACTTTCGGTATACTGATCGCATTAGTGAATCATGACCTGAAATCAGGTGATCTCATAGAACCAAGTGGACAGCTGGACCGTTTACGTCGTGAAATTGAACCTGGCGCTTAGTTCAGTTGGCATGGAGCTGGTGTTGTTCCACTTCGAGTAAGTTCCCTAATGAGTCGTATTGAGCAGAATGCAATAACCAGCATCCCTGAAGACCAGTCGCATAGCGACTTTAGCGTTGAAATGTAAATTTGCTGGACAGCAACTCTTAGTAGCTACTTCGATCGCATTGGTAGAATTTGAATTACCAGTCATTTTGGATCAGGAAGATGAACAGCTGGGCGTTAACATCGTGTGGTGGGCATTTAGGTTCCGGAATTTCATTGCATGGAGGTACTGTTGGACCTTGAGTAGTCGTCGTCGGTGCGTTTGTTGGCATCGAGCAATCACATCCTGCATCTTTCGGCCAGTCGCAAACTTCCAATACCTTGTTGAAATGTAATCCTGCTGGGCACACTTTCGGGTATGCTACTCCCCAGTCGCATTGGTAGAATCTTGTGCAATCAGTCTCATGGGGCAAGTGGACGGCTGGACCGTTTACACGTCGACGATTGGACGCACACTGGCGCTTGGTTCGGGCGGCATGGAGCTGGTGTTGTTCCCGCTTCGAAATTAATGGTTCCTTGTGGAGTCGTGGCTGAGCAAATGCAACCAGCATCTCTTGGCCAATGCAAGCACCAATTTTCATTGAAGTACAAACTGCTAGGCAACTCTTGTGACAGCTACTTCCCAGTCACCGTAAAATTTAGAATTTGTTTGCAGTCTTCAGGATCACCAAGATGTACAGCTGGGCCGTTGACGTCGTGTGGTGGACAAATCGGTTCTGGAATTGGAGTCGCAAAGGTTCCTTTAGTTTGGACGGCGTCGTAGGTAGTCCCGTTGGTAGGTAGGTTTAATTTAAGAATCGAGCATCTATCCAGCATCTTTTTTAGTAATCTCGACTTATCTGCTTGTTGAAATGTAATCCTGCTGGGCACACTTTCGGGTATGCTACTCCCCAGTCGCATTGGTAGAATCTTGTGCAATCAGTCTCATGGGGCAAGTGGACGGCTGGACCGTTTACGTCGTGAGGTGGACACACAGGCGCTTGATTCGGTTGGCATGGACCGGCGGTTGTTTCGGGTTCTGTTGTCGGTTTCGGTGATGTTACCTCTGTACAAACGCAGCCAGCATCCTGAGGCCAGTCGCACACTTGTAATACAGCGTTGAAATGTAAATTTGCTGGACACTTTTTATGGTACAGAACATTCCAGTCACATTGATAGAATTTAGTGCAATCATCCGGGTCCGGAAGATGTACAGCAAGACCGTGTTCGTCATGTGGTGGGCACACAGGTTTCGGAATATTACCACATGGCGGTACTGGCGGTTCAGGTTCAATTGGGTCAGGTGGTGATGCACATGAGCAACCAGCGTCTTGTGGCCAATCGCATACCTCTAGGACTGCATTAAAATGCAATCCGTCTGGACAATTTTTTGCATACAATACTCCCCAATCGCATTGGTAAAACTTCGTGCAATCTGTTGGATTTGGGAGATGTACAGCTGGTCCGTTTTCGTCATGGATCGGGCATTGTGGTTCAGGAATACTTCCACATGGCTTGTTCACATTATATTCAACAATATTTAAAGCCTATAAATATAAACATGCGATTAGTTGAGAATATAATTTACCTATCTTTATAAAATAATACAAATATAATGTACTTACACTTGTGATGGCTATCAAATTTACTAATATAAATATTTGTCTGGAGACATAATTTAAATCTTTATGTCCTAAAAAGTAAATACATCGTTAGTCAGTTTTTAATAATATTTAATACGTGTTTAATTAAATCATTTTTAAAAATTCAATACGATATGCGATTGAACACTTAATAAATTGTGTAAAATATTTCATCAATAATTATTTAAGTTGCCTTCTAACCCTGAGGCGCGTTTTTGCCACCCGGAGGACTCTAGGCGATCTCTAGCTGAAACACGTCCGTCTCAACCCTGATGTCAGGACTGTGACGGTCGTCCTCCAGGTTATCGAATCCCTCCCGCTTTCCCGACCAGGTGACCAACCACAAACCCGGTAGCCGAGCATTAAACGCAATTGTAACAATAATAATCAAACAAAGCTAGGGCCAAATCGTATTTAATTTACGGTCTGATCGGGTGCTACGGGCACCTTCTGTAACACACACTACACCGAATTGGCCTGGATAGCGGCCTGGCTCCTCATTGTTCCGTAGACTCTACGAAACCATGATGGTGCCCCACCGCCATCGCTGCCACGTCTAATACCGACACGCAAAAACACTTGACCAATAATGGAATACAATATTCTAATATCACATGGAATAAGAAAGTATTTTATTTAGTTATATTATTATTATTAAATAAAATAAATAATAAATTAACCAAAATAAAAAACCAAGAATTTGCATATAGGTCGCGTTTCGATGCACTGTTGATTGATTTTTGATTTTTATGCACTCTTATGTATGTAGAAATATTCACAATGATTTAATTTAAAATGTATGAATTTATTATTATGACAATTGAATGTTAGAAAATTGCTTACTTGACATGATTTACCCCGTTGTCCACGTATTTGGTGGTCGTGGCACGAGAACATAACTGAAACCACAACCAGCGGCCTTTATATACTTATTCCAAACCATTATCATCTTAATCCCCAATTCATTGTGTAATTTGATCACATAAATGGTATGTACACCATTCAATCATAATTTGCAGCACTATCATAAATTTTGTCATAACAATGATCCCCGATCACTCAAACGCTTAAATTCCACAAGTTTAATCCATTTTTAATCAAAATTTACAATGATAATTTCCGTCTGATAGCTACCATTTAATAATTAGTTTAATTCACTAATACATATCCATTAATATTTCTGGTCTTTCAAAAAAATGCACCTCATTTACTTAAATATGCGAATTCCTAAAAAAATATATTTTTATGAAATCTAAATTTATGACCATATTCTAATGCAGATTTTTAAGTAGTTCAGGAATAATTATATTTTATAACTACACAATTATTTTAATTCGTATATTTAAATTATTTTTTTTAAAAATATTTGTCACTATATATGAGATCATAATCTATTTATATCTACAGTTAATATGGATTTTTAATTCATTTCAGAAGTCTGAATCTCCTAATCCATATAATCTCATCACTCTACGAATTATCTTTCATTCAGCATTTTTTTTGTATGTGAATTATACGCATATTGCATTTTATTGCAGAAAATAAACAATTTTAATTATATATTGTTTTTTATTCTATATAAATTTGTGCATCTAAAAATATAATTAAATTAAACCAGTGTTATGGTTTGTAGGTAACATGCATATATTTCGATAATGTAAGTTAACCGCGGCTGAGCCATTTTTAGTAGTCGGATAGGAGTTCCAAAAAGACTATGTCTTATTTATAATACTAACGTGTGTAAGAGGAAGACATCCATAACCTCCGCATGTTATGTAGGTAATTTGGCGCGATGGAATTAATTTATTTAATCTCATCTGCGTAGAATAAATAATTATAAACAAATAAAATTTTTAATTCAACTGAAATAATATTAAAATTAACCAAAGTCTTGGATTGATAATGAGAGAGACTCATTCCCTTTGCATCTTCAGAGTCTTTAGAATCATTTTCATTTCGATGAATTGCGCTTTGGAATCTTTCTATTATCCCATTTATCCATCGCAGTCAATTAAATAAAAAATAAATAATTTTAAAATACCACAATTGCATAATATATTATCTATGAATAGAAATTCTCTAGTTTATTATATCGTGAATACAGCTGTGTTCATTGATTGTCTTATTTTTATCTTAAGTGTTAAATCTACCTTAAATGCTATTATTTGACTAATAACTTATGGATTTATTGTACATTTCATAGAAATGCTTACTGAAATATTTTATTTCGTTATCTATCATTTATCAATAAAAATCTTTTTGCATTGTCGTATGATATAGGTAGGTTTAAATAATTATATGTATCTGAATATACGTTTTTCTTTATTAATATTTACTAAGATTCCGTGTGATTATTTTAATGATATATATTTTTCTGTGTGTAGCACAGTTGTAAAAATCATCCTGTATAAATACATTGATACATAGTATCTACAACGTAAAAGGGAACGATAAAAATATAGGTTCGGATTAAAGGATTTCTTTCAATGCCTAGGGCTCGAATGGCTCCATCAATTTTTATGTTTAGTAGTGCGGGGTATACCAATGAATTTTCTGAGGAAAGATGATGGTCTTTTTAATAGTCATTTTTTTTTGAAGACCAAAGTCTACTTTTACGGTCAGTTTTTATGCCGGCCATGGGTCTCGGTTATAAAAGTGTATCGGATACATTTTTATGAAAACTTAAACATAAAAAGAATTTACATTTCCACTGTTATATTATATATGTAATTTATATTTTTGTTTCCCTACTACTTGTTTAATTTGCGTATGATCTAGTTAGTCAGATTGCCTGCGAAAATAAAATAAAAGTTATAACGGCATGGCCGGTCATTTGGCAAGAAATATGTATAACCAAGCGGAAGAGGAAGATCATACCTTTGTGCCAAAAAAAAAATGGTAGGAAGATTAACGTAAAATATTAAACTAACCCTCATTAATTAAATGAATCAAAACGTAAATTCGAATATTTCATATTCAAATATTAATACATAATTAATTATATACACAAAAATATATTACCTGAATTTTAAGTATATTAAAAAATATTTTTTTGCAATTAGATGATTACAACAATACTGTTTTATAAAGAAAAATGTCCTTTGCTTAATCATGAACCATTAGGGAAATTATAACTGGAGGGTATTACGCTCTTCTTGGACCAAGGGGAGCCGAAAGAGAAAGACAAGAGGGAAAAAATAATAATAAAAAAAGAAATAAAGGTATACAATTATAATATCCGGTCCATTGATCTCGAAGTATCGCGCAGTTATCGAGTCTTAATTTTGTGGAAAAACACAATTTATCTCTCCTTTTGTTGCGATTTTCTTCGCGAAACAAACAAGCTTCAGTGGAAAATTTCTACGTGTTTATGTGGAGCCGTAAAAATACTAATATTTACACCAATCACAATTGAATAAAATATTTATTTTTAATACGCCAAGAATATAAAAAGTTTGATACTTTCTATGGCTTATATTGTTCATATAAATTATGAGGAATTAAAATATTTCACGGCAGTTTCGCAAACTTCATTCGCCATAAATAGTGTATGGCTGTTTCCTAAGCTTTAGTTTCCACAACATAATCCAGTGAGCATGTAAACTTTGGTCTAATTTATATACAACAACGAAAAGATATTATATTAGATAATAGGATATAGGACAAAAAGATTGGAAAATTAATTAGTAATGACGCATTAAAATAGAATATTCGTATTTCATGAGGTATTCTTTGTGTTTTTTTATCTTAAAAATATCATAATGCATTGAATTGAATTATATTTTATTAATACAATTAACGCATATTCATCCATTATCCTTATTCAGATATTATTTAGATTGACACTGTTTTCAGAGTTCATGCTTGACCTAATCTTTTAATATTACATAGTATTCAGATATCAAATAATTAATTATGATTATATGTAAATAAAATCAGTTTGGAAATTTGTATGAAGTCGTAATTTTGACTCAATCCACAAATTCTAACCATTTTGAAATATAAAAATACTATACAATGTCAAGTTAAGACTTATGTAGAAGTTTGGTGCGTTGTAATTAATTAATTTAATGCCAATAAACCAAATAATATAAATTTCAATCCATCTAAAATAATATTAAAATTGGTTTGACATCGGGAGGAATATTATTGTGAGAGACTCATTCCCCTTGCATCTTGAGGATCTTTATCGAATCTTTATATGGGTAAATAGCGCTCTGAAATCTTTTTGTAATGCCATATATCCATCGTAGTCAAATAAAAAAATAAATAATCAATAGACACATATATTGATAGATAAAAATATATTTTTCCTCAATTTTACTTGAGGGTGCTGCAGCTCCGCAGTGTATATGGACGAGCCACCCCTGCTTACATACCTATATCATAGTATTGTGGATTCTACAGTTTCCTGAAAATTTTTTGTCCAAACTAATGAATGCAATTTTGGTTTCTAGATCTCAACTAATCATAAATAAATCTTATGAGATATTTTTCAATCAAAATATTGTTCTTCTTGAAATTATAAATCATAAAGTCTTATCGTAGAGTCTCTTACTGTTTTGTACTATGGATTTTTTAATAAAAATGTCTTTCTCAAATCTGCCTAATGATTTTTTCAATCAAAATCTATAAATATTTCGGTAAAATAAGATTATTTTTCACTTTTTTTGTTCTGTTGCTATATTATTTATTTCGCTATAATTATATCATTTTCTAGTATTTCATAGGTTTTTATATAAAAAGATCGTTACAACACATGTATATGTATATAAATGACATTATATTTATATAGCTAAAGAATTGCATTGCGACTTACAGCACGATCATCATAAATAAAGCGGATTGCGTATTTTCGCTAAATTTTGCAAGATTGCAGTAGCCAGAAACACATGCATCAGTTTAGCAGCGGGCAAAACAGACACCGAGGAGCGAGGACATGTATCATCCTTAAACAACCAACGCTCTCTGGGGCTCTGGGCAGAAGAAAAGAAAAAGTCTCAACTATCTGCATTAGAACACAACTGAGTTCTACCTCTTAATGCACTCGTCGAGTGGCGAGACGACGTTTGCTCTGCGGTTTGGGATCACGAGGAGGGATGGAGGGAGGAGTTAGAGGTGGTGTACACGGGGAATGTAAACATTCTGGAACAACGTTATCCCCGTCAGGCAATAGCTAGAAAATCAATGTTCATTCATAAAAAACATAGTTTATTATGTTATTAAATACAAATAATGTTTTTATCATGGAAAAAAAATATTTATTCATACACTATATATACATATGAGTATAAACATATTATTTTAGTGTTTAATAGAAATATCTATTCGTAGAATCGGTTTATTTTTAGCCGCTATAGACTTCAATCGGAACCCTGATCATTTGCTGGCGATTCAGGGACTTTCCTCCCCAATGAATTGAGGGTTTAATCGAATAAAAAAAAATCCTAATACATAATATTGTATATAATACTCGGAAAATATAATATCAAAAATATGTACGTTTTATGGTTTCTGAAAGTACCCACACAGGTTGTCCATTATAACATCTCCATGAATCGCGGATTGACATATTGAGGTTAACACTATAAGACAAATGCCGAACGTTTATCCATCGTACATTTTTCAGCGCACACGTATATCAAAGACGCTGGAGAGGAAAATTGATCGACTTTGGGCTTTTGATCGAGCACGTGACCAGGTCTGAGTCAAAAATTATGAAAAGGTCCGTCAAAATGCGTGTTTGACTTTCCACCACGTTGAGCAACCTCGTGGAAGAAGGCGATGGGCAGTATCGTCAGGTATCGGTTTTCCGGACGGCGCTCTGTCCGGACATATTGGATTTTCCGGCAGAGCAATTTTCCGATCCAGCGTCCCTGTCGACGCCCGCCTCGGCGGTAGACGTCGTCACTGCATATCTAGTTGGTAAGAGTATTAGATTTTAATACATAAAATCAGCGATTGCCACATAAATGAGAATCTAAATTTTTAATTCTAAAAATGTACAAAACGATACATTGATAAATTATTCATAATTTAAAAATATTTAATAATTCATACTATATCTAATTACCTAATCTAATAATAGTGAAAAAATAATTAAACATAGTAATTTGATTATGTTGTATATTATAAAGAAAAATGTGGTAGGGTCGATGAAGAAAATCATTATTTTAGAGGTGTCGATGTATAAAAAAATTGGAAACCCTTTAATTGGTAGGCCTTAATGTATTATCAATTTTATGATACGGTTTTTTCAATTACTCATAGGCTTATTTAGAATTTGACTTTTTCAATATCATGTCCGAATATTCGAGAGACCATTCTGTGTTTAGGGTAACCTCTGAGAGTTTCATGCACATTTCCTAACTGGGTCATACCATAACAATATAGTATGTTTGAAACCGGGACTAAATACTTCCTTGCGGTATGCCTAATTCAATTTGTTACAAGTTTGTTTGTTCGGCGCGAGTTATGAGTTTGGTACCTGAAGATATTGCAAAGTGAAATTTGCCAGTGACAAAATTTCGCCGCGAATAATAATTCTAATTGAATTATCGCGCATATGCGTCATTTTTCTAATAAAATTCCATATAGAAAATTGAAATTTTATCATCCATAAGCCATCACAAAGGAAATTTATAAATTACCTGTGTCAGCGGAATTTGTCGCCTAACATCACATCACACGTTGTAATTTAAAATTTTCAGCATCGGTCTGGTATAACCTTACCATAAATGATTGGAAAATTGCGGCACGGCGTTGAGGGCGAGACTCCAATCGGAAAACATTTCCGATTGCCTCAGCCTGGCTTGGAAAAAAAGGAAAATTCAAATATGGCGGAGGTGGAGCTCGACAAAATTGCAAATTCAAATAATACATATCGTCGCTGTGCATCAATCTAAATCGTCTCCATTGTGAATTTAAAACGCGATGATGGTTTTTCCATATCGAGGATTATATAAAATAAAATTATTTTCAAAAATAAGATCATAAAACTGAATATATACAAGGATTTAATATAAAAAATATTTTATCCAAAACCAATATGTGAATATAGCGGAAAATTCTTATTTTTTTCAGATATTCTGCGAGAAAAACCTATGAAGATTTATTTATTAGATTCTTGAATTATTCAAAATTAATATTTTCATTTTGATGAGAGATTCGTGCGTCTTGGGTGCAATCAACGGTGTCCCAGAAAGTTGCGTCGCCTTGGACCCACAACTTTTGTAATAGTCACTTAACTTTCGGACCTCTTAACCACGTACCAAAAGTTTCGCCCCTTAGACGTCGATTGTGCCGCTATCTATTTTATATGATTTCATATGAAACTTGGTTTATGGTTTCACACTCCATATAATTTACATTATTAAATATAAATATTACATTATATTATTCGTATTAATTGGATTACAATATTCTGAAAAATACTCATATTATGTTGTTTACAAATGCATTGTATTCTCTCATTGCAAATTCCAAAAATACAAATCAATCATATTTATCTTATGCACCAATTAATTAACGAATATTGTAAAAAATTCAGAATATAATTAAAACAGTGACACTTTAAGATTATTGCAATACATTAAGCTAAAAATATATATATTGTTTTATTAAAAATAAGATCATTGACTCGTTACGTCTATGCGATTGACTTAATCCATAATATTCGTTTTTTTATAATTTAAATATGCAGTAAACTTTGTGAAAGGATTGTGTTTTTCGATGTTTTAATAAAATTATAAATAATTTACCGTCAATAAGTTATATTGGCTTTAGAGCTCAAATTTAATTAAAATATTTAAATCTTACAAATAAAATAGCAAATCTATGTGCAATGAATTTAATAAAGAATATTGTGTGCCACGAATTTCATTATTCTAATTTATAAATCATATGTTAATAAGATCAGAAACAGAAAAGGCTCAAGGGATTTCAGAAATGAATATAATTCCCAATATAATATACAATTTGAAAAATCTCCTCAGCACAAAGAAAAGCTAACGCAAACATTTGTAGTAAATAAAGATACAGTTTCTAGACATGTTTTTTCCAACATTTCAGTTTATGACTATAACTTTATCACATTAGTCAGTTTTAGAGATTTATTTCTTACTTATTTATTTATTGAATAAAATGAATATTGATTAAAACTCATTTTTTAATTAATGTACATTATTTATTTGGAAAAATATGCAAACAAACAGTTTTAAACATTACATATTTCAAAAAAAATATGCACTATATATTCCCATGAAAACCATGTCAATGATCCTCCATAAGGGGAATCATGCACATGGCCAGGTTCCTCGAAAATGAGAAAAAGTGGGACAATAGTTCATATATAAAAAAATATTTAATCGCTTCACGATAAATATTCCAAAAAATTGCATCAATTTAAATAAATCCAAAATTGGATTTTTTTATCAGAAGATGCAATTTTTTATCTGTTGTATTCAAATTTTATTCTAGATTATTTTGTATTTTTAAGGCATGGTTATCAATCACTATGGTTATAAAGTCCAAATATTGTAGTATTTATCTTCTGGATAGCCATCTCACTTAGTATATAATTAAAGAGCTGTATGTTTACTAATTATTTCATTGCACAAAATTTTAAATAATCTGGATTTTAAACATCAGTGGAGATTGGAGATCAGTATTTTCTGATTTTATATACCCATTCATTTAAATTAATCCCTTATATTATAAGATCAATTAAATGAATTGTAAACCAAATAACAAGGCAATATATAGTATTATTGAACATCTACGTAGTAAATCTCCGAGATCTCACAGTTACATCCGGTTTATTGCAGTGCCGGATTATAGCTGACGTCGACGATGATACCGAAGCAATTATCCGGATTTTCTTAGCTATGGAGCCCTGTTAGCACACTCACCTGACGATACCACTACGCTAATTGCATTAATCAACGTTTATCGTATCCTGCACAAACTTGCTCCTAACTTGCTTCAGACCTACTTTCCTTGTTTACCTCCATATTATTAGTTTTCAGCGGACGTAAAGTTAACTTAAGTCTGCGGAAAGTTGTAGCGCAATCTAAGGCACCGCTGTTTTCCCTATATTTCTTAGACTAGATCCTATTGTGTGTGTGTGTGTGTGCACGCTCATCAAAATATATAAACTTTCGCAACAATGACTTGTCGTATTCGTATGTAAATTTCGGCGGCGTCGTGTGACGACGCCGTAAAAATAGCACTCGACGACTCTCGGTAATTTATTGAATTTGTCAGGATATTACCATGTAAGTCAATAAGAGAATTTTCAACAACAAATTTTCTTTCAATTCGATATATTCCATTTGTCATGATTGTATTTTTCTTATCTCTGCGTTCCAAAAATGGATCACGCATAATTGGACATACATTTTATCGTCTATATAATCGACGCCCTTCATCAATTCATAATTGATCTATTTAATTCAGATGATAATTCTTGCATTTTTCCAAGAAATTTATGGATTTTATAAAATTTCCAATATCTTTAATTGATCAGATTATAATATAATAATGAAACATTCTTTTATTTGTTGTATGATTTTAAGAGATTACATCTACATAATAAATATGTATAAAATTTAAATTTAGAAAAAAAATTTTTTTTGCGAACGTCATACGTATTCAAATCTTTGCGAAAACGTATATTTCATCTTGGCTACATAAATCATATTGTCTAGCGAAATAAGAGCATGAATTTACTGAAAGTTTTCAGGCGGTTGACTGACCTATCGTTTCCCAGATGACGTTACGGCTCAAAATTCTTAAATATAATTAATTTGATGGCTTAAAATTATATTTTTCCTATTAAATAACAAAGCTAAAAATAATTCCATATTTCAAGATAAAGTGCAGCATAAAAGTAAATCTTATTATCTCAATAATCACGAAAAAATATATTCTGAGAATATTTAAAAACCCCCTATTTTATTGATGGATCACTTTAGTTCAATTAATTTTATTAAGATTAATAATCAGTAATCAAGCTTTAAATCCTTTCTGAAAATATGTTATTACAACCCATTGAATTTAATAGTCGATTGCGTAGATACGTCATGTGCATTTATTCATATCCGGCAAAGAATGCATCTTGTGTGAGTGTGTATTAAATAATATTAAAGATTAATATATTTTTATATTTCTATAATAAAACTTAAACCATAGATTATTGTTTTTTTATGCTGAATCATTAACAAAACACTCCAGAAATATCTTCATATTTATTTAATTAATTTAAATTATGAATAATTCGGAAAAAATACAATAATTTAATTAAAAATTATAATTGATAATACTCTCTTCTGAAAAACATTTCTTACTTTTTATAATATCTTTTATTATTAGGATATTAGATCAAACCCTATAGATGTTTGTTATTCATATTACCAATGATTTTTTTTGTTACTTAAAATAATGAGAGTACGTCATTTCGATCAAAAATGGCCAATGGAAATGTTAAAGATCGATAACTGTTACAGAAACAGAAAGATGATTAATACAATTTTTCATTTAAGAGCTTTTGTTGTTAGATATGTATGATACATAACGTCAAATTTAAAAAGAAAAAAAAATACCACCTGATACGGCTTAGATCAATTAATAATATTAGAGGGACCGAAAAGTAATCAAAAAGTTTTTTGTTAGCGAAAATCATTTATTTATTAAAAAAATCTCAAGTACTAATCAACAATATAATTTCCATAGTTTTTTAACACTTTTTGCCGGCGTAAAGGCAGTTGTTAGATTCCCTTTTTAAAAAAGTATTCGATTTTCGTTAAAAAACTTTATTACCTCACGTCATTTTTTGTTGTTGACAAAGCTTATAAATGCTATTGTTTTTTTTGTACAAGATTATTGTATAGTATCCACTTCTCATCTCCAGCTACGATTTGCCGCAAAAACGGATCGGCTTCATAGCGAGACAAAAGAGACGCGCAGATGGTACGTTGTTGGTCGAGCCCCATGTCTGTCAATTCATGAGGAACCTAAATTCCTTGCCTGTGTAATTTTCCTATGCTACGATGATGATCCTAGACTGTAGACCGTGGACAGCCAATCTTCGATGATAATTCCTCAATTGTTTGATGATTCGATGACAATTTCAGGATATCATTATCAAATTTTTGGGTTCATCCTTTTCGTGCGTTATCTTTGAGCTTCCTATTTCCTTTTTTAAGCCACCGATGACACTTGTTTCTGAAACTTTGTTTTTTAATTTAAATATACCTTTCAAGATTTTCGATGAAGGTTGATGAAATAAAGCTTTTAGAAATTCCAGAAATTAGGTAAGAAAATACACTTTTAATTGATCCACATCATGAAATAATTTAAAACCTCATTATTGGATGCTAGTTGGAAATTGTGACCAGAAATAGTTGCTTGAGGTAATAATGTTCCGCTAATAGATAAAGAAATTGCTGATATTATTTATAGAATAAGCCTTTGATTGTATAGCCATAATAAAAGTCGTATGGCGATTAAATATTTTTTATTTATATTAACTAATAATCTACTTTCTCTTATTTCTGAGAAACGTGACCACGTGCATGATTCCTATTATGGAGAACCATTACAAGGTTTTCATAGGAATATATAGTTTAGTCGTTTCCCGTTGTCTTCTGCACCGCAGTAATTTTTTTTCTCTAAAGAACGCTGTTTTGACAATTCGTTTTTTGTGAAAGGAGGGTCGTCAGCCTCCACTCTACACCTATGTTGACCAGCCTCACTCAGAATTCTTAGGAGTAGTCACTCATCCGAGTACTATCTTGACAATTATAATTGACGGGGATACTTATTTAACAAAGAAGAAATGTATTATAAATGGAATGAATATTTAAAGCTAATCTACCAGTGACTCAGAACAGTCAGATTTATTAAGAATGTTTCCACTACTAATGATATTGACTTTGGATGAACTATAAGAAAGAACTTTTGCTTTAGAAGACATTATCAAAATTTCTGAATAAAATAATGCATTTTAACATTTATTTTAAAATTATATTTTATCAATATGCCATATGAGATAGAGCTGCTCTACCCACAATACTAAGAGTAGTGGGTATTTTTGTGCGTTA
>JAGXCT010033968.1:0-15707 GCA_022495035.1 Philopotamus ludificatus
TATTACATAATTGCAAAGTTAGCGCAAACTAAAAGCTCACCCACCTGCGCCATTGTTCTATTCATCATCATCGTCGTCGAGATGCGAGATAAGTATGTTATATACGTGCTAATTGACATTCATCCGTTTTAATATTTAATTGCGACACACGAAAATTCCAGCTTATTAGCCGATCAGAGATAATTCAATGACATCAGTATTGATTTTTTTTCGAGTCCAACAACCATATCTTGTTTCACAATGGCCGTCGGGAAATATTACACGACTATTATACTCAAATTGCTGAGATCGTTTAAAGATTGCCACATCGATTTGCATTGTGATCGCATCCGCTACCGATTGGCCATCGCTGCATTATGCATTAGTTTATATATAACGAAAATTCCGATGCATTTTAAAATAATTATATGGCATCACACTTGAAACAATATTTTTTTTTTAATTAATGAACACAAAGTGTAGCCACGCTTAAGGTAACATCCTCAAAATATATGAGATTTGATCATAAAATATCTATTTATTCATCAATAATAGTAGATAAGATACATCGTACTCTTGTGATTCTGTCTTACTTTCCTCAATGTTGGCAAAACGCCGTCTTTTCATATTTTTTCCGTCATCGCGGATAGGAAAGAAGTCACAGATGATCATTTGCGGGGTATACGAAGACCAAAAATTTTTTCCACGTTCTCCAAATTTTCATATTTTCCATAACCTTTTCAATGATAAGGATTGATTATGATTATAAAATAAGTCAGGACCGTTTCCAAGTTAATCTGGTGTATTAACCAGTGGCGGTTCGTTGGTAAAATATTTGAAGGTGCTTAGGAAAAGTAAAAAAATAACTGGAACTGCATCTAATCGCAGCGCAACACAGCGCTTAGGGTCGAGACCCCCCCCCCCCATTCCGCTGCCTCCGCGCATCCATCCAATATACGACACGAGCTCTGAAGAGTAAACAGCGCTCTTACTCTTTTCGGTTAAGATCCGGTTTTTCGTTCCGAACATGAAAATGGTCTGTAGAGGCTTTCGGTTTCGGATCACTCGGAACTGAACAAAAAAAAATAGTTTTTGTATTTAATTGAACCGGAACGAAATAAAAAATTACGGTTTGAAGTTCTGATAAAAATATCTATATAGGACCAAATTTAGACTACCGTTTCCTAGCTAACATAGTAAATTATACTGTTTTCATTGGAAAGTACAACACTTTCTAGTCATGAGCAATCAAATTTTAAAGACTTTTTGAAAACAGGCTTCATTTTTTGAACAAGAACGGTTTATTGGTTGAAGATTATGGCTTTTTGAAGTGACTCTTGTCGAAAAAAAATAATTTCGCTTATAGATTTGATTTTACTCCACAATCTGTACATTTTTTTTAATTGACTCTTGAGTTATTTTGATTATCTAAAGTTTTTTGTATATTGTAGAGAATCCACAATATTTTTATTTATAAAAAATACTAAAATTGTCTTCACATGTAAAAAAATATATTCTTTTTATAAAGCTTTTCTTTTTACGAAAGAAAATAAAATCGAGAAAGAATCTCAAAGTTGGAGAACAAATTTCTCTTTGTGAGAGTGTGTTACTCTTAGCATGGTCAATACTGTATCTGAGGTCAAATTTGATTGTTTACCTTCGTTTATACAAAATCTTATCTTTAAAAATATTCAATGACGTTATTATTTGTGAGAATCTCGTTAAATATCATTACTCATTTCCTCCCATTGAAATATCCTTTGCGATTCTCACCAATTATAATATTGAGAAAAAAAATCTAAATGAAAAATTGGTAATATTCATAATGGGGCGTATCGATGCATTTTTTTCGCCATGAAATAGACACGCCCATATTTTTTCATCAACATAGGATACGTTATTAAGTCATCTTTTAATAAAAATCATTTCATCCGCGTACGGCGATGTCCAAATATGGTCATTACCGACAATTACGCACTAATCGAACTGTATTATCGCAATTTGGTATCGTTTTAGATTTTATTATTAATCCATTTATTTTTTTTTATTCGCCATAGACAGCAACTATATAATGATCGGTTATCAAAATATTTTATAGGTTGCCATTATCCCATTATTATGGCAATGATGACTTGATAATTGTCGAAAAGTCGCAGGATGTTAAAAAATTCTATATATTTTTTGATTTAATTGGCGTCCATTCCATCGGCTTTACGAGCCATCTCGAGTCAATTTTAAACTCTCAAATGAATGTTGTAAATACAGAAAACACCTTAAAGATAAGATGTTATAAAGATAATTGTAAGGCTCAAGGTTGTTTCGGTGCACATGTATTTTTTTTTTCGTGGAACGTGACTGGGAATGGTAATAAAGGTATGCCTAAACAAAAACGTGCCAAACAGAGACAATGGATGGTTTATTAAAAATTTAGATTTTAAATAATAGATTCGCGGGCTTTAATTAAATATTAATATTGCAAAAAAATAAACGTACATGAAAAAATCATGACATTGAATAACGAAATTTATTTGTTTATATTTATAAAATTATTTATGGTTGTTGGGTGGGCCGTTTTATAGGTCCTTATAAAAAAATTCGACCTTGTCCGAACCCTGTGATTTTGTACACATTTTGATATCTTTTTTATGTTCAAAGGTATGTGATGTCATCCTCTGAAAAATACAATCTGGATACCATTATATTTTGAAGAAAGATGCGAAAAAATCATTAACCTTCAGAATTGTTTAAGTGATTCATTGCGGAAACGGAAGATGTTCTTTGCAATAAATACCTGTGTAAATAGAGTAAAAGATAACATATATTAATATGTAATATATGATTAAATATTCATTGTGTTTGTTATATATGCGGTTTGATCATAAAATATTAGAATTTTCTTAATTTTACGGACTGCAAGTCCAAATGTATTTTTTTATTGCTTTAGTACACTTATCACTATCGCATCTTGACATTGGCAGCCATATTGGATGCTTACTTTATAATTGTTCGTATAAAAGGCTTAACGTATATGGTATGCTGGGGCATTTTTGTCCAAAAACAACACCGTTTTAATGCCTTAGTCTCCGTATTCGCCCATTATTTTCCCTTTCTACATTTTCTAAAAATTAAAAAAACATGAAAATACGACGTTTTGCCAACATTAAGGAGAAAAAAACAGAAACGCTGTAAGCCCTAAATGCTATACTACTGAAAAATGCATAGCCGTGCCGATTTAGGAACCCAAGTTTTTGTTTTTTCTCGAATAATTCTTTCAATATAAATCATACATGTCACAAACTTTTTGTATTTGTCTAAAAAAGTCTAAAGAATAAATATTATAAATAATCGTTGTGCTTTATTGTCTGCAATTGCGAAAAAAACAAAAATATTCCCCTGTGTTCACACGGGCGTGATGTTTTTTTTGCTCGCATCCGGTACAATGTGCCAAGTGCAAGTGAAACGGGCGAGTGACACGTCACCAAGAGCGTTGTCATTTACGCATCAAATTGATTAGTTCGAATAATCATTTTATTTTTAAGAATGAGGATATTGATTAATTCTTAATCAATATTTTGACTTAAAATACTTGGGGTATATTTTATATTAAAATAGACTCCTTTCGGAGGACGCAGTTGTTTACGAACCGCCGTGACGGATCGCTTAAAGCATTTTTGTCCAAAAACAATATCGGTTTGATGCTTAGCATCCGTATTCGCTAGACAAGGCCCCTGGTGACTTTTTCCTATTAAAATTAAACATGAAATTACGAAGTTTTGGCAACATAGATGAGATAAAGGTAGAATCTCTGCAAGAGCCGAATGATATACTGAAAATTGTAAAAAGTGTATGAGGTACCTGAAGGATTCCACTTTGATAGAGACAAAAAAATATAAATAAAGATTTTTTAGATAAACGAAAATTTCGACTTCAGATTCATTATTCAGTTTGTATTCATCCGATATCCCGATTGAAACCTTTCGATATCTCCATCTCGAACCATAAATCTGGCAGAACCGTCCTATAAAAAAATATATCAAAATGGCATCACGTTCTCTTTTAGTTCTTTCGGGCTTTAGTATTCAGCGGCCGTGCCGTGTTTGACATTTGCCATCGCGGCGGTATCGGAAGATCCGACGGCATCTTCGATGGCAGATAGCTTGTAGGTGAGCCGGGTTACAACACCTGATTGTTATTCAACTAGTAGACAATAGTCGCGGAGGTGACTGCGAGCCGGGCTGGTGACCTGGGCGCGGTCATAATTTCGATGCGTAACGAGATCCGAAGCATCGATAAGTATCGACGCCGGACAACGGGTCTAATTATTGAAATTGCGCCGATACTCGCCGCGGTATCGAATCACATCGTGCAGTTTGGCAATAAGTGATAGTAAATTGTAAAGCGCGATACCAAATATCCTGTTGGATTGGGAAATTGTGTATCAATCGACGAACATCCTGTTGCATATCGGAATTGTTGCAGAATTGAGCGATTTATTGCACCTTTTTTTGTTATACAATCCACCATTGAAATGATATTATATAACAACGTACATAAATTGCATGCAATGAAAAGATGCACCCCATTGCGTAACCGATGCATTTATAGAAAATATATAACATACGATTCAAATTTTTAGGGGCTCTATCAAATTCTATGTACACAAGATTGCTTACTTTAAAAAAATCTATTCATGTCAAGCTAAAATGTTGCGCATGCGCATTGAATATCCGATACGTTCCATGCAATAAACATGCGTTTTTTTTTAAATGTAATAATTACTATTTATTAGCAAAAAAAAATGTATTTTTCAAGTTCCGTTTTAAAATTTGAGATACGAATCACTAGTTCGAAGATAAAAAGCATTAAACGAAATGTTGGCATTTTGGGTTGTCATGCAAAAAAAGGGCGGGACTAAGTGGTTTATTAGTATTTAACCCTTTCCACTCTGTCCACTTTTAGTCGAATCTATGAATTGTGACTCATTGGGAAAATGAATAAGAAGCATCTAGGGTTTGATCCGATTTCCGATTAAAGAAAAACATTATTTTTTCTAAATAAATAATAAAAAAACTTGGTTCAAGTTGTTTGCTAATTTTTTGGGCCAATAGTTTAGGGCCTTAGTTTTAAAAAAAAATATAATTCTATAAATTTGTAAAAAATACACCTTTAAAAAGTCATGGAATTTTTGAAGTTTATCTCTACACATTGTATGAGCTCCATGTATATTTTTGCGCGTTTTTTATGGATTGTGACATATATAATTAAAGCCGCCACGCCGACATAAAAAAATATACATAGATCAACCCTCCTATAGCGCAAGACAAGAACTGCCCTATAGAAACCTATCCTATCTATAGGACTATAAAGATTAAGCACGCATGCAGAATTTGAGGTTAGGTTTTTAATTGTCTTTAGTAAATTAAACGAAATCACATATTTTAAATGACCTTGTTATATTTTTAGCTTGTTTGCGCGGTATATTTTGTGGTCAACCAAAGGGCATTGATTTCATATTTAGGAATTATGTAATTTGACCTTGAAAATTTAGCGTTTTATATAAAACGGCGCTCTAGAAACACACGCTTAAGAAAACCGTTCTATAGCGGAGAGCGCTATAGGAGGTTTAACAATTTTCTTTTCTTTATTCGCAATTGTTTTAAAATATCTCCGATACATGCATACTATTTCTAAAATTTTATAAATCAAGTACACCTTGGATTTTTTTACACGGTTTCAAAATAACACGGTTTTAAAAAAATAAAAAAATACACGATTTATTTGTTCTAACACGGTTTGTTTGTGTGGTATCCATACACACTGTAGTATCATACATATGCATATCTGCCCAAAACCTTGAGTCTCAGTAGCCAGTCGCAAGTGATTAGCCCTGTCAGCGTAATATGAAATCCTATCATCATGGGAAAAGAACTCCTTAGAGGGTCCCCTAGAAAGAAGGAAGTATCGAGACTAGAACGATTATTGGTCAACAGATTAGGGTTTTCCTTCCCAGGGTATACTGGCTCTGTGGTGAGGAATTTGTTAGAGACCAGATTTATTTATACACACAAGGATATGTGTACACCAACATATAAAAACATATATCATATAAAAAACGAGTATATGAAAACTCTAGTTATGAAAAGTCGCGAAATTTATTGACGCGGCCATTATTTTACACTATACATTTTAAGTATTATTTTAATTTTTTTACAATAAAAATGTTTTATATTTTATAAATATTGCGGTTTAAATGTTGCATACGTTTTGTATAAATATTTTAATTAAATGAAAACAGTATTATCTATAAAACGTTCATAAACAAATAAAGTTAGATACGTTGGCCCAATTATTTCTTCAGATTCAATTATAAAATCGTTTTTTTTTAAATATGAAATATAGAATAGTATGTCTGTCATAGTAAATATTAATATAACAATATGATGAGTGACGGAATAATGAACAATACGATTATATTCTAATTACGGAACAGAGGCAAAAAAAATAAAATTGCTACTTTATACGGTACACATATTTTTTTAATAAATACGGAAGTAACAACATTTTACATGGCCATTTGTTTGTCTTCATTATTATTTTTTTTTAATCATAAAATTTGATAGGCTAAGTTTGTTAAATACATTTTTTTCCATCAACGCAAACATTTAATCGCAATGTTGCAAATACAAAGTGTACATTATGAAAAGAAGCTAGCGAGGTCACAAAGTATAATAAAACTTTTATTATACCTTATTTAGATTATCCATTGATGCAAAAACAAAATAAATGAATTAGTTATTACGGAATCATTAGGTGGTGATTTTGATCAATCGCCATCATCGCAGTATAATAGAAAGGATGATTTATATCACTATTAAAAATATTCAACAAACGATACATCACCAGGAAGTGCGAATGGGCATTCCACTCGGCGAAGGTCGAAAGAACTTGATTAAAATTTAATTTTAGACAGAAGTTTAAACGCCGAAGATTGGCAACGTGTCTGCTAAAAGCAATATTTGTGTTCTGGTGACTAAAAGCAATTACTATAATTAGCGTTAAACGCGTTAACTTGAGCAAATCGATGGGGCGAAGGCGTTAATACATAAATTTCGCATAATATGCGGCGTGATAAATTTCCATAATTTTCTAGGAAAATTCGTATAAGCGACCGACCACGCCCCAATCGTAAAATCCTTGATTTATAATTGTGACACAATGGCAAAGCCGCGAATACCTAAAAATAATCCGTTGGTCACATTTTACGAATTACAATCTATTTTTTTTTACAATGTGAAACTGAGAGTCGATACGCAACATGACTTACAATGTAACTGTGTATTGTGATTTAACAAAAAAAAATATTCAAAGTCACCGAATAGAGCTGAGAAGCATGTAATTCGGAATTGTTTAGACGAAATTTTATGAACCGTGAACGAATTTGATCTCAATATATTAACAGTGTGATTGGAACAAAATATTTTTCATAAACAATGAGATTATTATCCGAAAATTTCCCATAAAATTGATGATTTGATTGACATAACAATATCGGTTGTGAATTTATCGAGAAATTTAGCGGTAAATTTGTGCACCAATTTCGTGAACGATTACCGTAACGCAAACTTTTTATAATACTTACCAGAAATTATAATATTTATAAAATTTGACCTCACGAATTCAGTAATAATATAACATAGATATTAAAAAAAATATATATTATTCCACAAATCAACGTATACTATTGTACCACGTCCGTATAATAATAGAGTCATAAAAATTTGCATAAGAATTTATGATTTAAATATGCATATATCATTGTGCACGGGAGGATGAAATCAATTTACTATGCGTCAATAATCGTGCGTGTGGTTCCCAAAAAAATGTGTTATTAATTAAGTGGACCTCCAGAATTGCAAATTGGAGGTCGCGCATGATTACGGTATACTGAAACGTATTTTTATATGCCAGCAAAAAAAGAGAAGAATTTTCTCTTATGCAACCGAGACCACGACCTCTGCATAAATCGCGAAACCTAGTGTCAAAAAAGCGATTGACCGAGGTCACTCTACCGTGTTAGCAATTTATTATGGCGATGCGTGATTACTGGCAAAAAATTGTCTTCACTTGCTTCTGTGGTAGCGCGATGAGTAATGATACGACACAATTTTTACCACTGCCACGACCAATGACGACCAATATTTGAAAATTTTATTAAATTAACACATCCATGGTTAAAATCATTGACATAAATTTTGCGAAATTGCACAAAATATTTCAAAAAAAATTATATAATTTTATAAATATGCATAAAAATTTAATAAAAATCGCATAAAAAGGTTATGAATAGTGCAAATCAATAGGTTTTTAAGAAAATGGAATATTTCTATGACATACGTACTTACATTATATAATAGTTAATTTAGAATCGGCAGTGAAATTTTTAAATAAATAAATTCATTTACTCCCATGTAATTAGGAATAGACTATGAATATCTATAGTCTGCTCGCAATTTTTTGGCGAATATGAAATTTGAATGTATGTACAGTAAGTCCTCCCATATATTAATTTATGTAAACAAACACCGCAGAGAAATAAAGATCAGCAAAATAAAAAATGCGGATTTTTTTAAAATCCGCATTTCGCGAAATCGCGTGAGAAATCGCGTGAGTCGAAATCGTGTAAGTCGAGGACTTACTGTATTCATTTTTTTTATTTAATTATTTGCCAATAAATTATGAGCAGACTATGAATATTAATAGTCTATTCCTAATTACGTGGCAATAAAATTAATCAAGTCCGCATCCCTTGATTTACACGGAGCTGTATGTAATAACAAAAAGAAATAAGCCTAATTATGTATACATCATTTCTTTCGGGATGTAAATTAACATTGCTTTGAAAGTAATCTACATTTTTTTTCAAATTTTGATTTCGCTGTTAGTTGACAATGAACCGGACATCCGCCTTGAGATAATGAAAATATAAAAATAATATTTCTTCCTCCGAATACAACCTGTATTATTCAGCTAATGGATCGGGGTGAATTGAAGTTGCAATATATACCTCGAGTAACGTATGGAATAAATTCATCCCCCAATTGATTGAAGACAGTAGTACACCAACTGAAGAAGTTGACGTAGTTATTCAAGATCTTGTTGAAATGAACAAAATTTAAATCTAGAGGAATAGAATTTCGTTAGTTTGATTAACAGTCATTCGGCGGAAATGAGCAACGATGTATTGATGGAACTTCAAGGAGGAATTAGAAAATAAGAGGATTTAATTGAACAACCCAAGCGATTTAAAACTGCGAAGATGGGTGAATATTTAAATATGATCCTGGATGTTTTAGCTGGTTTCGAAGCTCAAGACCCTGATCCTGAACGATATGCGAAAGTTACAAAAGCAGTGAATAATGATATAGCAAGCAACACTTTAATTTATTAAAAAAAGAACTAAATGACAATTAACACTGGACCAAGTAGTTGAAAATGCTAAATTTTGTACTTTCCTCGACTTACACGAAAACCTTCGGAACCAATTGATCGCGTAATTTGAGGACTTACCGCATTAGGTTCGTGTAAATTTAAATCGTGTAAAATAGTGAACTTTTACTACGTAAACATGTATTCGGCTATTAGATGTTATGATACCTCTTTCGTCAGTTATTTATGCGATTCTTGGCTATTTTACGAGAAAAGGTATCCAAGTTTAATTACAAGTTGAAGGTTTTCTAAAATTAACCTCGCAATTACTGGAACGACGTTATGTCAATAATACGATCGTAATTTAAGGCATTATCCTCAAGAAATATGCATAATTTGCGAAATGGGCATTAAAAAAGAGACTCGGTTGTACTCTGTAGTGCCAGTGCACATTGCAAATGCAAAAAATTGACGCAATACATGGTATGGCACGCAATTTTTTCCATGTTCTTATTGAAATTGCGATAGATAAAACATAAATCAACACGATTATTATTCAACAATGAATCATTTACTATCATGGACAACTAGGCGTATTAATATTATGCCACATACCTAAACGCAATCAATGACGATTACATGAATCACACATATAAAAATGTAGAATCTTGTACGGCGAATACTACGTGCGATATGTGAAAAAAATTAATTCAACAAATATGAATACATGTGAATTTTCGCGAATAATTCTCGCCGGCGTACGAAATCAATGTAAATAATCGCAATTTATACATTCACATGATTGATATTGACATTTACATATCTTGTCCGGGATAAATATGAAATATATACTTGCACGAACACGAGCATATTTACATCTGGATTATTTATGAACACACATTGCGTTGGTAGCTCGCACGAACCATGTAAATACACATGGATAGACAGAGAATAAATCATGTATTTGTCCTCTGGCAGACACAATGTGCTAGAAAATAAGAATCGGTACGACAAAGATGTAATCGAGACGTACGATCCCTGTCTATGCCTAATAATAAAAAATATATTCTGATTATAGACCGCAGCTTGCCCACATCCTGATTAGTTTTTTTTTTATTCAGATTCCAACGATCCTTCTCGCTCATCTCTATATTTTGTGAGTATCAACCGAAAAAAAATTAACATGTGGGTTAGTGTGTTAGAGATTATAATCCCGTGTGCGATACAATGCATCAAGCTTACGCTGGCAGTTCGCCAATCATCAATCATCGCAAAAGACAAACAAATCCTATCGTAAATTATGGCACATCCTCTGCTAAAATCGTAAAAGTGGCATCAGCCCCTATGAGATGTGTTTTCTAAAGACGGTATCGAATGACAAACCCCTAAACTACCCCGCGGCGGTTTTATTTTTATTATTTATTTATTTATTCTGCGCTCCCTTCGAGATAATATCAGCCAAAGGAAAATACAATAAAAAAAAAACTCTGTGTCAACATTCTATATGCAATAATTACCCCAAGTCTTTCAACAGTGTTGCGACCCTCAATATCAAAAGAATACAATGCGGTTCAAAAATTCGCGTCTGCATATATTTTTCTTATACGGAATTATTCGCGTATGATTAACAGCAATAAGGGATTCATTCTCGACACAAAGGAAAAAAATGTATGCATTGACCTTGTGCAAAAATATTTTTTGCATGACGCACAATTTGTCAAAGTCGAATCCAGACACCCCATAGGCAGTTTCCACGCCCACCGATACAACCATATATTCATATGCAACGTTTTTAATAGACAAAAACGAAATAATTGACTTTTTCCCATATTAGCAAACTAATTGACGGCGCTTTTCGATGCAATAAATCATATGTGAATCATTGCAGTGTGGCACATATTTTTTGACAAGATAATTTTTCATGTGCGATTGTTGGCCGCCACTGATTTTTATAATATTTGTGCAATCTGTCATATTGCGAGAGAAAAAATGTGTTAAAGACCGCGGGAGACGCCGCCATTGTTGTCTCAACAATGACGAGTCAATTGTGCGTAAGAACCTTTTGCTTTTCAATCTAATACGCACACCTTTCCAGCATTCGGAATTGATGATCTAAATACCTGAAAAAAGTACCCCAGATGCGTGAGAATATTATAATGCGTATACATTTTTTTCCGCTAAATTTAAATTAATACAAATATGATTTTAAGCACAAATTTGCAGGGTGGTCCAAATATATTAAGTCCAAAAAAAAAGTTTAAATGTGACTGACCTTAAAATGTGCACTAATAACAACATTATATTTTACATCGCATGATTTAAACATTACGTCTATAAATTACCGATTTAGAAGTAGACGTTGGATAAAAATGCGTTGACAATGGATGTAAATGTAAAAGACCGGAATTAATGTGTCCTAATGCGCTCCTTGGCGATAAAAAAAACCGGGGATTTAAAGAAAAAATATATATATATAAAATAATAACTAAGAATTAATTCTGATTTATTTTTACGTGTAATAAAATGGCATTTATGTATGTATGAGCAACAAGATCATTTGTAAAAAAAATATTAAATGCCTAATTATGTTGAAATATTTTTTTTGCAGCATCTAATACAGCTGATAGATTTTTTTGCACAAGGGATATGTTTGCAGTGGTGTAGTGCGTCCGATTAATACATTTATGAACATAATTTTAAATTTATGCACATAATTTGGGATCCGGTTCTTGTTTCGGACACTCTGATAGAATATGCATTCATATACAGTCAACTCTTTTTTACACGGTAAATACGTTCCACCAAAAATCATGTAAAAAAAACCAATAAATAAATTGTGTAAAATATTTAATTTTTTGATTCTGGGAATCGTAGTAGAAGAAATAACTATTTCTACACGATATATACGTTCACCTGAAACTGTGTAAAAAAGTAATAGAACTCATATAAGAGTTGAAGATTAGTCACCCAAATTAAAAAAAACGTCCAAAATTGAAAATCCAATAAATTAATTATACAAAATATTAATGTTATTCATATGTATTTTAATTAAGAAAAAATGTGTTAGAATCTAATGCAGCTTATTGTTTGTTTTACTGTCCTAAGTTGTTAAATGTATTATTATTAGAAAATCTGTTATACACTTGTATTTTCTGTTTCACAAGTTATTTATACATTTATTGATTGATCATGAGTCATAATAATCTGCGGATTCCGTTGGAATTTTAAAGCTCGTTCTAGGTTATGATCATAAATGAGAAAGTGCTGTTTTATACTCTTAGCAAATTGCAAACCCTCCTGTGAATTACGACACCTTATTTACTTATCTATTTATTGTGATAAAAGTATATCTTTTTTTGTGTTATTACAAATAAATCGTGTAAAATATAGTATTTTCTACTTTTAGTGTACCGTGTTATTTCAAAACCGCCTAAAAAAAAATTAAAGGTATAATATAATATTTAAATTTTTATTATTAATTCATTACCTCAAACTAGATTGCAAATATGTTTTTTTTAATAAAAATAAATACACTTCAATGATATAGGAATTAAATAAAAATGTGCCAAATAAAAAATCATTAATCTTTTATTTATTAAAAAAAATGCCTTTTATTGAACAAGATATCAAATCAAATCCTATAGATGTTTCTTATTTTTTAATTTTACCAATGAAAATTTTCTTTTATATATTCGTAAAATAAAATTAAAGAAAGTAAACGCTTAGAGTGGAAAGAGTTAAAGAATGGAGAGCACTTTCATAGTCTCAAATTTATTTTTAGATCGTCTTATTTAAATTATTTTAAAAAAATATTGATGTCATAAAATCAACACGGAAGTTAAAAAAATGTTTGCATAGTTCCAGATGTTGAAGAGGATGCAGTTTAGAAACTGCTTTCTAAACTGCATCACTACTAAATAAGAGAGTTTGTAAAAATGGTTGCAAATCGTATACCGAAGTGTAAAATCTCTTATTACATTAATTATTAGTATTAAAAAAAATAGAATAAATATGGATGTAAATGCAGAGAAAAAATCTAAACATTAAAATATAAGTCATTGTTATACAGTTAGAAAAATAAGTATAAAAATCTGTTGAAATGTATGAATTAACAAAAATGTGAAAGAATCGAAGAATCACAATTAAAACTGAAAGATATATCTCGTGAGATCACTGGTTTTTGTGAGAGCTGTAAACGAATTTATGTGAATTTATATGATTTCTTGGAAACGTTGAGAGAAGAGTTTGGAGAAGGTAATGACGATCGTAAACTTAAAGGGCAAGAGATGACGATGTGAGTTGATAAATGATTGTCCTAATGAAGGTCACGTTCCTAAGTCATGAGGCATCAACGGAAATCTTCGAGAAAAAAATACTCTTCCCATTTCGCGCTCCACCACTGATTAATGGGATCAGCATGTAAAATAATCTTTTCAACAGAATTTAACATAAAAAATTATTCATTCAATGTCGCTATCTTACAATCGAAGATCCTCATCGCTAAAATTGCAGTGGTGAGATATTTACATTACGTAAATAAAATGATAATTTTTTCAATACGAAAACGCGTTTATAATCGAATACCATGAAAAAAAATTATCTCCCCTGGACATGTCAGCTGTATCTTATTTTTACGCACATCTGGAACGTATCTTCTGTGCAAAATAAGATTCAGATAATAATATTATAGCCACCACTTATTATGAAAAAAATATTTACGTTGGAATTAAGTTTATTTACTTCGAAAATCTCAATAATTTTTCAATATCGCAGCCGAAAATACGACTCAATATAAATATTATGTATTTATTACGAGGTCCATGTCACGGCGGATAACACGATACCGTGTTATATGCATTATAGATATAGTAATCGCATACCTCTGATTTTATATTGGGTGATTGTCCTTTCGACCTTAATTCCTTGACATTACCGAAATTTTCCATTCTGACCAGGGTCAATGTCGCCGTTTGTTTCATCGATTTTTAAGTGAAACGCGTTGATACACAAGACGCATTTCGCACGCGTAAAAAAGAATAAATCGTTCGTCTCGATGACGGCAAAAAGCAGGATGCGCCAGAGGTCACGTGCAACGAAATAAGACGGCGATTAAACGGCCAAAAATCCTTCGTGTACCACAGCATACCATCGCACACCATAATGCCAATTTAATAGCGACAAATTGACCCTTATGATAATGATAACGGCATGAAAAATGTTACGACACCGATCGGCAGATAAATAACGATGTCACGGCGAATCGAAAGTGAAATTTTGTCGGTTCGGCATTTTTTTTTAGTCCGAAATTAAACAATTTGTGGAACGAGCACGGACAATGGTACGAACGTCCGTTGGTCAGATTTCAAAAATAACAGATTCCTGCGCGTATCCGATGAATATGCAAACTGTCCCCGGTGCGGTCGGCTCTATGACCAGAATAGCTTAGTTCGTAGTGTTAGACTCGTCGTCGATTGTCGATGCAGGGGAGGCAGGGCTCCCGTGACATTGTCATCGGTCCGATGATAGGAAAAAATGAATGACAAATTGCTATTCTACGTGGATCGATGAGCAGCGACTTATTCCGTAGCCCGTGTAGATGAAGCCGTATAGAAACTGTATGATTATCATGCAGACGCCGAACCCAGAAGCGAATGCTGAGCTTTTTGTTCCGAGCGCCACTGAAATCCATTCACAGGGGTGACGGAATGGGTTCTCGACTCACAAAGAATGAGTAATCTATTTGGTCTAACCACCTTTGTAGCGTATCCCCGAGTAAAATGAAAAACTATCCATTATATTTACCGATAAGAAAACTATTCAAATAATCCGCAGCGTTCAATTAAAATTATCTCTATTTATTGTACAAATAAAAAGTTAGACTAGAGACGACGTAAGATAGACTCGCTCAAATATTGATTCAAGCTCTCAAATTAAATTTAGACCGAATTTCATTAATGTCTGTGTGCTTGAGAACGATATAATTCTCAGCTTCGAGACGTATATAAACATATTATGTAATCAATTGATTACAGCTCGTGTACACATATCTATAAAACAGAAACCATGTTTTATTTTCGACCATGTTCCGCTGGATTAATGCACATGCGTATGCGCATCGAAACATTTCGCGTCTAATAAATTTTGCGATTAAAAATACATAAAATATACGGTAAACCCTCCTATAGCGTTAATTTTTGACGTCGAAGCTTTGGAGCAAGCCGCATTCAAGAAGAGACTCCAAAATACAGCGTTAAAGATATGGCAATCCCGCTGGTCTGCTGAGAGTACGGGAAGAACTGGTT
>JAGXCT010033969.1:0-33228 GCA_022495035.1 Philopotamus ludificatus
TTTAGACTTTTTTTAGACATATACAAAAAGTTTGTGACATGTAGGATTTATATTAGAAGAGTTATTCGAGAAAAATTAAATACTTGGGGTCCCAAATAGACCCCACCGGCACGGCTAGGTTAAACAGACGAACAAACAGGCTTAAAACATGACTTTAAAGGAAATGAAATTTAAAGCGATAGTAATATTAACCATTTCATATTTATCTATTTTCTCAATCATCTTAGAAAGAACTCACCCCGCTCCTTTCCATATATTGCATAGATCTCTCGATTTGTATGTTGATTTTATTGAAGTTATCTGATGTAGATAACGGAATGAAAACCTGTCGTAAGCTGATACGTTTCAAAATGCTTATAAAACATCATTAAAACCCTATTCCAAATGCATCATTATTGTTAAGCAACGAAGATTATATTACCCTCCATTGGATACGATATAAATTTTTGGGTCACATCAAGTTGCCAGATTCGGAAATACCAGATTGATCGATTAATTCATTCCGCTCGGACGGAGACGTTCGTCGAAATACAGGTTTCCACTTATTTTTAATCCGATTGTTTATTTATAGCATTGAACTTGGTAACAAATTCAATATAACCGAATCAAACCGAAAGTCATTCGTTAATTGGACATCGTTGATTCAAATTCAATAGAATACATTACGGCTATTAACTATAACGCCTATCAGATTATAATTATTCAAACGCGGGCTCGTAATACATTAACCTCTGATTTATAATTATGGCGCTAATTAATCTCGAATTACTCTGGCGGAACCGAATTGGTTCAAGCGATTTTTTTATTATTATTTAATAATATTATATAGGTTATTGAACCATTTATTCGCATATTAATGTCCATTTTTTTTATTTTCAGTTGAGAATACCTCTGCATGTTACCGTGCGGCCACGCGACTTGTGCGTCGTGATCACCAAGCATCATCTGAAAGCCGGAATACGCAACCAGCCGGCTGTCATCGATGGCGATTTGCAGTACGACGTTAAAGTGGAGGAATGCTCGTGGGTCATCCAAGACGGTAAAACTCTATTGATCACTCTGGAAAAGGTAACGCGAATCCGAATCTATCACAATATAATATTTAAATATATAATTAATTATTGAATTATTTTATTAGATAAATAAAATGAATTGGTGGAGCAAATTGATCGCTTCGGATATCGAAATATTGACTAAGAAAATTAATCCGGGTATGTATCGTTCATTTTTTTACTATTAACGACATCTATGAATTAAATCGATTTTTATTTCGACGTATTAATTTTTCTATGACGATATAGATGTCATTGATTGTTCGTTTATTGATTCTAGCACCGTCCAAGTTGTCCGATCTCGATGACGAGACGCGAGGTCTAGTTGAAAAAATGATGTACGATCAACGCCAGAAAGAAATGGGCCTTCCGACTAGCGACGAACAGAAGAAACAGGACGTTCTCAAAAAGTATTACCGCATCGATACATAAATCAGTATGTATATATTTTTATTTAATCTAACGCCGCGATTATATTATGTTTTCAGATTCATGGAACAGCATCCCGAGATGGACTTTTCTAAGTGCAAATTTAATTAAATCGTCGGCATCACTTGTCGACGATTCTATCGTCTCTTTTTAAACACATATTTGTAATTTTTGTTCGATTAGGATACTCTACTACATTCTTGCGCAATCATCTTAATGTAGAATTTACGTTTTATTGCTCTCGTCGTCATCAGTTGATATCACCGATTTCGTTAACATTCGACTACATTATAATTGTATTTATTATTATAAGGATAGTGTTATATCTTGGGTTTGATAATAAAATACGAATCAATTTGTAAAAATGTATTTCTTTCATTACAGATACATCCCGAAATAATTGCAAGCAGAATAAATAAAATATTGCAATTAAAATCCCGATATATTCTCAAAACATTCGTCTGACATGTATATGACTAATTTGTGTTTTAAAAAAAAACACATACAAAATGTGTATAAAAGTCAATTGATTCTGATAAAATCGTACTAGAATTAATATTACGCTAACTACTCAAAATAAAACGTCTACGCCCCTTGTGACCTTTGACATAATATCCATGTAAATTAATTTATATATATATACATAATTGCCTAAAAAATAACATGCATTCACTTCTTTGGTATTTTTATCAACGTAATATATAAAACATTTTTTTTTTCCGCGATATGAAATATTTCAATTATAATAATACAACAATCTACGAAAATTATCGGCAGATTTATATATTTAACGCACTTTAAATTTTCACAACCGGCACTAAATTATTTTAAATACACCAACGTTTTAAACAAATTCACACTTGATAACAACACCGGCCTTATCAAATAGTATTGTATTCAAATATTATACAAATATGTATTGCTAGCGGTTTATCCAACTACAAAAAATCTATATTGTTCAAGGCACATCAAAAATTTAATACAAATACTATTATACAATAAATGCCGATATAATAAATATGCGCCTGATTCCCTTTTTGCACCAATGCTATCTACTCGGCTCGACAATGACGGATTTAGCACTTGAGAGGCCCCAGATGCAATTTAATTTCCGAGGCCCCCTATAAGGATGTATGCTGAGGGCCCCGATGCCTTGCATCATTTTGCCTTAAGATAGCTACGCATCTGAATCCATGAATTATGGTATGCTGCGGAACAGTCAGTACATATGGTTTGAGTAGCTACTGTTTTAATTTTTTTTTAAATAATTTACTTTGAGGCCCCTGAATTAATGAGGGCCTAGGCTCGCGCCTTGGGCGCCTAAGGGGAAATCAGCCACTGAAAATCGAGGAAACATATATAATAATATCATATTTATAAAAGAGAAATGAATTGCAACATATGCTCGATCAATTTTTTGTTTAGGCCAAATTCATATGATCCGCCATATTTGAATATTTGACATATCGATTTAAATTATTTATTAATAAAATTATTAGATAGATAGATTTTTAAATAACATTCTTCACTCTTTCATCAAAGAGTACGATGAATCTCGCACGAAACTGAGCCCAGCTCGGCCCGTTTGATGAAATGCCGCATTTCCGAGATCGTCAATCGTTTTCAATAAACGTCTCCGTTTATAGAATCGTTTGATATCTGTTAAATTATTGGCTATATCCGTCAAAAAAATTTGGAACATATCTATGAGTGCAATAAGAGTATCAGGAGTATAATAATGCACATCTCGTCGAAACCATCGCAATCAATACAACAGTACCGTACGATATTTGCTCTGATGACGGCAAATCAACAATCAGATCTTTAAATATTCAATAATGTTAATAAAAAGCAAATTATATATACAAAGAGTGTGAAAAAAGTACATAATAAACTCACACGATAATATAAACGATTAAGTCATGGCAATAAAACATGCATTTCGCAACTCTAACTAATAAAAAACCACTGCGATAATATCAAATAGAATATTTAGCAAAGATTTTGTACAAAGTCCTACTGCATAAGGAATGTACGTGAAGAATTAAATTTAAAAAAAACATAATTTTGTACATAATGCAATATATCTTTGGTTTTACGCACTAAACGATATAGTCAGCGATAAGCAAATGTTACAATTTTCCATTAAAACAATTGGGTCGTAACAATGCAATCGATAGAATGGCACTAAATAATTTATAACCTTACACATAAAATTACAAATTGGCACAGTTAAATCATTTAAGCGTCTTGATATTAAGCACTAACTTATCGTAAATGAAAATATGTGATAAAAAATATAAATTGTTCAATAATATTTGTACGAAAAATCGTCAGCACGCATTCAATGAGTTTAAAATTATTATAAGTACGATATAATTTGTGTAATAGAGTTGTAAACATTGGTAAAACAATTTTATAGCGAATTAAATCTATCAATTGCCGTTAGTCATTGCGCTCTTCATCAGGGCGAGCTCTTTCTTTTCCTTCATCTCGTTGCGCACTTCGAATTCCAAGCGATGTTTGATTATCCGCTGTACGATGTGATCGGTCGTCATTGTGTTTTTCGAATCGATGATTTTGAAGCAGCCACGTTTCTTCGGAGCGATGTACGGATCGGATCCGTCGAAGTCGGGCGATATCGGCGTCTTTCCGTGGCATACGACGCTAACACGGAAGTGAGACATGAGATCTTCCGTGACGCTGTACGGCGCTCCGATCACGACTTCGTGAACGTACTGAAATATTAAATTTTTGATAAAAACGCATAACGTAAATATTTATACGAAACGATTCAATGCAATACCTTGCAAGCGAGAACGCTCAAAACTCTTTCGTGTAGATTCATGATCGGAAAATTATAACCCTTGTAACGATTGACTTCGGGATCCGTGTGCAAACCGACGATGAGAAAATCTCCGTGTTCTTTAGCCTTCTCGAGAAAATCGAGATGTCCCACGTGAAATAGATCAAAAGCTCCAGCCACATACACGACCTGTTAAATATTATTCGTATTAATAACGATCTGTATAAAATAAAACATATCCGGAATGAAATCCATTTTTTGGTGAAATAAACCTCTCTGTACAGAGTCAATTCTATAGTTTTTATTTTTAATTTTTTCGCGCCCACATGTTATTTTTTGTTGTCGTTATCGGTTTAACGGCGCTCCAGAAGGGAGCACTATAGGAGGGACTATTGCAAACTCTTTAAAACACCGCTCTAAAGCAGGAAGCGCTAAAGGAGGGTTGAGAGAATTACGGGATGCCTCTAAATTAGGATGACCCTCAAAATTTGATGACGACATGCTGAAATCTCAAATTAAAGTCGATCTTCAACAAACTATAGAAGAATTATCACAAATATTAATCAAAGTCAAGCTCTACATGACCCTCATCAGGTCCTGAAACATATGGATCTGAATGTTGGGCTATGAACAAACAAGATGAGCAACAACTCGATATCCTAGAGAGGAGGATTCTGAGACGAATATCTGGAGCTGTATTCGACGACGGAGAATGCCGTATACGAAGCAATGAGGAGCTGTACCGACTATACAAGGGTACAGGTTTTTTTTACGTCAAATACACCCTTTTGCAAATCAAATGCACTCTTTTATAAATCAAATTCACCCTTTTGCAAATCATATTTACCCATTTAATATTTTCTATCGAAATGTCTATTGAAAAGTGGTCAATTTGATTTGCAAAAGGGTGTATTTGATGTAAAAAAACCTGTATATTTGACATAGCTGTCGTCAGAGTGGCCTGACTCCAGTGAGCCGATCATGTGTTAATGATGGGGATAATCGGTCGCCGAAAAGGCTTATGATTAACGAGCCTTCGTGTTCCTGAGGTGGTTGGACTGTATACAGAGGGACACTGCATCATTGAAACTTGCCGGAAGATGGAGCAACGTGGCGGCAGATCAGATAAAATGGAAAAAAGGTGTTGGATGAGGCCAGGGCTCTACAATATGGCTGTTACGCCTATGATGTTGATCACAAATATTCATGAACATTTAAAACGCTTCATCAAAGTGAGCAGGATTTGGGTGCCGTATGATCTGACCGAGGATAACAAAGAATTACGGAAAAACACGTGCATATTTTTTTTGCGTATAAAAGACCTCAACCTTTTTGCAGCGATTTTGTAAACGGAGACAATGTCTTTTCAAAAAACAATCATTAGTTTCTATCCCAAAGCCAGGATTAATACTTCTTTTTACGCATTATTAGTGAAATATGAGCGAAGATATTCACTATGGATTATTAAAACCAGACAAAACACATTGAATCAGAAACATAAGGAAAAACATCCGAATTTATCCAATAGAAAAAGAGCTGAACAAAACCACAAAACTGAAATCACCGATGAAAAAATTAAATAACTTAATTGGTACCTTCACATCTCTTGTATTCGCCAAACCTTCAGATTATTATCTTATTTAGATCATCAGAACTGAATAATAAAAAAAATAAAAATGCAGATGAAATAAAAAATAAATTTGCGTCGAAACCTTCTAGCTTTCATAAGAAGGGTATCGAAAAATTACATGAAAATGATAAATTGGATTTCTTTCCGGATAACATATTATAAAATTGAGGATATTTTACCCGATCCGTTGGTTTAGGCGCTAATCCGTTGCTGAACTGTATTATTTTCTGAGTCGTAGGCAAAAACTGCGAACATCCGGTATATGGACTCCTTGCCGTAGAATCCTGTCCCATGTTCGACGAAGAATCGAGACCGATCGTGTACTCTTGATCTCCTCGTCTGAAACATTTTGTTATTCTAATGTTAACATTGATATTATATTGAATAAAAAATGCATCGACGTTTCCGAAAATAAAGATAAATCTTACCGAAAATGTTGCCTGGTGAGTAAAAGCATCCTTCCGACTAGATCCGTCGTCGATACTCCGGCCGTCCTTTGCACTTCTCTGCAATCGAAAACAATCGCTAATTTTTTATCCTCAAATAAATACGTATTGTCGAAACATTTATGTACCGGTATCGATCAGCTGTTTTCACGAGATGATAAGTATCGACGCCATCCGCCGTCATCGTGATATCGTCGCCGTGTACGCAAAAATCGCAATCGTTTTGATCGAGAGTCTCGAGCGTGGTGACGTAAGGAGCGCCTTCGACGACGTCGTCTACCCACTTGATGGCCCGCACCATCTTGTATCTCTCCTCTTGCGTAAACACTGGTGGTCCCTTGTGTTTTTCTATTTCCTCGTCAGTGTGCACTCCAACGACCAAGACATCGCCCAGAGCCTTGGCTTGCCGCAACGAATTTGCATGGCCGAAATGCACCATATCGTAGCTGCAATTAATTAGCTACATTAGATAAAAACAATACAATGGAAACGTACACACTATTAAATATCCGAGCATTGTTGGAATGTTATCACACAAATGAATTACACTTATCAGAAACGAGTAAAAAAAATGTCGGAAATTCATTATTGTTGTTGTTAAATTAAAAAAAACGGAATAATTGTATGGTGTGACAGTGCGAAGTATCAAATGATAATAAGCACGGAGATTGTTATATTATGAAATAAATTAATCATTAAATGCAACACACTCGACATACATTAATTAAAATATCCTAAAGTGTGCAATGTACAAACGATAGGTATAAGGTCGACTCGTTTCAAAGCCATATTATTTATATAAATGGCGAATGTGACTCATCGTTCCTTATTGAACATCGGTTTTAAAAGTCATGGCCCTATCCATAGATGTATTATCTCAAAAAAAAATAGTATACAAAAAATAAATTAAGAAAATCGTGCTCGTGTCAAGTAAGATAAGTGCGATTATATAAAAAGTTTATGTTGTTGAGATAACCTCATCCTTGTGGATGATTAACACTCACCATAGCAACCAGAAATACGGAACAACTCGATTATTATATCTTTTTCAACGCTAATCATATCAAATTATTCTAAAAATAAATAAAACATCAATTATCTATTTTAATTATTTATTTACATAAATCATAGATTCTCAAACTTTTTTGACCCTGAACTCTATTTTTTCAGATTTAGAAAACTTGGAAACTTAAAAAAATTAAATATTAAGCAAAATGTATTTTTATTTACAGGTGTCCAAAATTATGCAACACATTTTGAACACCGGTGTCCTGTTGGGATCCAAGCGGTTAATCAAAGCTTTGTATGGATTATCTCCATCCATCTTGAAAAATACCCAATGGCGAATTTTTCACTTTAGAGGCCCCAGGCGCAATTAAATTTTGAGGCCCCCCCTCTCAAAATATTTTCACTATTTGCAATGTTTTGGATACATACTTAATTTCGCATCAATTTATGTAAAAAGACAGTAAAACAAAATTAAACACTTATTTTTATTGCTACTTCTCTCTTTGGGACGGTAAAAAAATTCTGGGGTCCCCTGCAGGGCTGTATGCCCCAATGCCTTGCATCGGTTTGCCTCAATCCTTTATAGAGCAAATGAATCATTTTGGATTTTTTTATTATTTTTTATTGTTGTTGACAATACTTATTGTCAAATTAACCAAAAAGCGTTCTCGACAAAATATTAAGTTACTAAGGTTGACATTTCTATGGGCGCATGACGTACATGCGCATACAAATCGTGTCCAGGGTGCGGCCGCATGTCGACATGCGCGAGATTCTTTAAAACTTAAACTTGTCGTTACATGTAAACTAGACCGAGTTTAGTGATGGTGTTTGTTTTAAAAATCAGCTAATAAACACAGCTATCAACAAATATACAACATATCACAATAAATTTATAGGAACCATGTAATATGTAAATATGAAAATTATGTTCCACATACACGTCTACGGATGTAATGGTATAAGAAAATTGCATTTCACATTTTTGATTTTGCTTCGCATTCCCATTTTTTGCTCACTTAATCCCTATTTGAGCAATTGATATTTTGTTTGATTTATTAATACGAAAATAAAGCAAATCGAGTTTATTTTTTTAGTTGAGATGGAAGAACATATCCTAATCAACATGTTTGCATAAATCTCTTATAGGAAAATGGTCTAATATAGCGGTAAACCGTGAATACAAATTTACCTCGAAAACGGCGCAGCACTCAGATGCAGAATCGTGTTTAGACCCGCCGCATTGAAAGGGTTAAAGCAACTGGTTAATATATTAACCAATTTCAGCCTTTGCCCTATAAAGGTGTGGTGGTTATTCCACGTGTTTGGGGCTAACAACGTCATGTTGGCACAATACGCGCCCGGAAATCTACCACGCTTCCCCCGCGCAGACCTCCGCCCGCAGTTGCAGCGTGAACACGCTCCTGCGTTACTTCGCCATGACGATTCTGGAGACTCTCCTCTCGTCCTTCGTATGGCCATTTATTCCGACACCATATAATCAGCGCAGCCAACCAGATCAGCCAGGACTCCGCCTCAGCTTCCACGACTTGGGACCGCAGACTGGCATGTTTCAGTCGAGCTACCTGTGTTCCCCAGCCGGCCCCTCGTCGAGGACCAGGCGAAGTTGGTGCTCTACGACACTCTGACCTCGACGCCAGGATTGCCGTCATTGCCAGAGGTCGCGACAGAGAGCGCACCAGGACGTCGCTCGATCACATGTTTATTTCGTAACAATATTGCTGCCTCGTAATAATTCTTTTATTTAATAAATGTGTCGATGTTCAACTAAACGTACCAGGTTTGCATTTCCATCACCGGCGAGAGTAAAGGCTCGCCGTGGTCCGAGTCACGAATCCTTTCCACATCCTTTTTTACAATTGGTGACCCTGACGTGATCGACTCCTGGACCCGAAATGCAAACACAGTACGTTTAGTTGGAACACATCGGACACATTTATTAAATAAAAGAATTCATTACGAGGCAATATTGTTACGAAATAAACATGTGGATCGAGCTGACGTCCTGCGTTTCCAACGCGACCTCCGGCAACGACGGGCAAATCCCGGTCGAGAGTCCAGAGTGTCGTAGAGGCACCCTTCCTTCCTGGTCCTCGACGAGGCCGGCTGGGGCACGGAGGCTCGATCAGGGGATGCCAGTCTGCGGTCCTAAGTCGTGGAAGCTGAGGCGGAGTCCCATGATCTGGTTGGCTACGCTGATTATATGGTGTCGTGGAATAAATGGCCATACGAAGGACGAGAGTTCCAGAATCGTCATGGCGAAGTAACGGTGAGCGCGTTCACGCTGCAACTGCGCGGAGGCCCGGGAAGCGTGGTGGTGATTTCCGGAGCTGGGTGTATTGTTGCCAAATACGACGTTGGCCCAAACACGTGGAATAAACTTCACCACAGAGGTCTCAGTGTCGGCGAACCTTTGGTACGTCGACACGAAAGAGCGGTATATTTCACACACAGGTCGTTACATTATAAACTGTAATGACATTTCGGGTCCGAGTCGATCACGCCGGGGGCTCATAATCAAAGGATGTGGAAAGGATCGTGATTTCCTCGGACCATGGCGAGCCTTTACTCTCGCCGGTGGACGAAATGCAAACACAGTACGTTTAGTTGAACACATCGACACATTTATTAAATAAAAAGAATTATTACGAGGCAGCAATATTACATGGAATAAACATGTGATCGAGCGACGTCCCAGGCAGCTTCCTCTGTCGCGACCTCTGGCAATGACGGTAATCCTGGCGTCGAGAGCTCAGGAGTGTCGTAGAGGCACCCTCTTCCTTCCTGGTCCTCGACGAGGGGCTGGGCCGGCTGGGGGCACGGAGTAGCTCGACGAAGCATGCCAGTCTGCGGTCCCAAGTCGTGGAAGCTGAGGCGGAGTCCTGGCTGATCTGGTTGGCTGCGCTGATTATATGGTGTCGGAATAAATGGCCATACGAAGGACGAGAGGAGAGTCTCCAGAATCGTCATGGCGAAGTAACGCAGGAGCGTGTTCACGCTGCAACTGCGGGCGGAGGTCTGCGCGGGGGAAGCGTGGTAGATTTCCGGAGCCGCGTATTGTTGCCAACATAACGTTGGCCCAAACACGTGGAATAACCACCACAAAAGGTTTAAGGTAGCTGCGACTGAATCCATGAATCAAGATCAAGCATCCTGAGTTTTCTCAGCCTCTTCAGTGAAAATACGAGACCCTAGGCAACAAATATTTCAGTAGTGTTTCAAAATTTAAAATAAGCACAGAAAATCCCATTGTTTTTTTTTACTGTCTTTGGGTTAGTTTTATATTTTGGTCTGTTTAGCCTTTTTCTATATTTTTGTTTAACACATTGACTTGCCAAGTTGAGGACTCTAATATTGCGAAGCTCGGGGCAGTAGCCCTGCTCTGCTCACGATGACGATCTACTCACTGTCTTTACTGAGATGAAATAGTTCTTCCACTCGTAGATAATATCACACATTTAAAAATAGATTTTTTCTATCATACCATACATTCATCAAAAAGTAAAAAAAAAAACACCATATTTTTTACTGGCACATCATACCAGATACGAGCGAGAAAAAACTTTGCGCCCTTGGCAACAGAAGCGAATATTATGTTGTTTTTTTTTTGCAAATGCAGACAAGAAAGGGCAATGATTATTTTTAATATTTATTCATTAGACTTTTTAGACAAATACAAAACGTTTGTAACCTGTAGGATTTATGCTAAAAGAGTAATTCGAGAAAAATCAAAAACTTGGGGTCACAAATAGAACCAGGTAGGATAATAAATGAGAGTAACTCATTCTTTGGTCGGCACCCTCATGTCTGAGGATCGTGATCATTCTCGTTCCAAAAATTCTTGATTTTGTCTCTCCAGGATTCTCTGCATTCTGCATCCCGCATCGCAACTACCATGGGGAACTACAAAGAAGACCGACCTTCGATCATATGTCTCAAAAGGATTCTTCGATACTTTGGACATCTCGCCAGAAAAGTAACTCATAAATTCAACTAAAAGTGTACAGAATGGAAAGGGTTAGTTTTATCTCTTTTAAAACAGTCTCCGTCTGATAATCATGTTTTTTTTAATCTTCAGAGATATGAAGAATGCCATGTCCAGCAGATACGGAGGTTGAGGTATCATAACGATGTTGTTTTTCGTTTAAAATTCTAAGTATCAGACTTAATTATTGCTCCTTAAAATTTTTACACGGTCAAAGATTATTTTAGGCGACATAATTTTAATAAGCACCATTGGCTATTTATGAGATATGACCTCCAAACGAAGTTAAATTTACAGGGGTCACTCATTCTAAGATCAAGGCTGAGTGTAGCAGATATTTTTATACATTCGAACTTAACATAATCAATTTTCAATCCAATTAAGGCTAAGTTTAAATAAAAATTACTAGATAATGAAAAAAAATATGCATTTAAATATTAAAAATAATAAAGTTATATACCGTAACAGATACTTTTATAAAATCAATATCATAAAAAAAAATATTTCTCAATGCAAATTCAGTTCAAGGCCGAAACGTGTTTCGTACGAATATGTTCCCATACATCATTGATTAAATAATTAAGTAACGTATTGATAGTTTGTACACCATTTTTTTTTCAATTGTTTAGACACAGATGTATCATACAATAGGCGTTTCCGATTCATAAAAAAACATCTAATCACTTTTCAGAATACGGTCAATGACATTCATGAGATATGTGTTGTCGTGATAAGAATAGAGTACCGTTTTAATATGCTTACATACTTTACGTAATTACATTGCATTCGTATAACAACGAATATATAAACAATATACATTTTAATATAACACCATGCATCATGCAACATAAAAAAATTGGCACAGTTTCGCATGAAATGAAAAATTAAGCGTTGCATATTTAAATAGAGTTATTTGCAGAATGTCGAGATATAAGATAGTAAATGACTAAGTCGAGATATGCTCATATTATCACCGAAATACTTAATTCTGAATAATTTTAGATGCAACAAATCAACTGTGTATATGAAAACGTACTTACACTCAGCATAAAAAGTTATCGTTTTATTATACGCAACAATCTGATGATATCATCACATTTAATTTGTCTATTTAAATTAATTGCACAATATATTTTTAATACGAGTCATCTATATTTATGTGTTCATAAAACATAGTATGTTGAATTTAGGATAATTATTATCATTTAATTAATTACTATTGTGTGATCACAATTGCCCTTTAGGGATTATTTAGATAATTCCAATAAAAAGTTATCTTGTAATATAATACATATTTATCAGTATCCTCGTGGAATGCAGTAACTAGTTTGAAATAAGAATTTTGAATAGTCACCGTCATAGACATTATAAGTGTATTTCTAATATTACATTGTATGGTAATTCCGTATCGACTGAATTCGATGCTATGTATAAATTAAGATGCATTTGCGTTTAATTGTTGGTATTTCAAATTTCTCGGGGAGTCTGACTTAAATTGTAGCCGTCATGAATAAGAATAACTTGCCAGCCATCACACCAAACACGAACTTGACGAGCGGGGCTGTCCATCTTGAAGAGACTAAGATTCAGGCTTCCGGCTAACGGAGTCGACGCACCTACTCACGGCCCGCTCATGTCAGACTAAATGTCAAACGAGCTTCCCCCCTATTGGTCGAAGCCGAGTCATGCGATTCAGTATTGCCAGCACAAAAAAATTGAATCGCGAAAATTGATTTAAAATATTCATATGTTCTTCAGATTTGATAGAGGCTCTATTTATTTTATCATACAAGTATATTATATTAAAACATATATTTATTATAAATCCATTGCATAGATGATATTTATTAATTAAATAATTGTCCAATTATATTAATACGAAAAAAATATGATATTCTAATCGATTTTTTATAAAATAATAAGGTAAAATCAGATACCAACAAGGTTCACCAAGAGGGGGAAAATCTTTATAAAAAACCGCATACCAAAACGATATGGGTCACCACGCTATTGACACGAAAGGGGAGCCCTCACGTCACGTGTGAGACTAAGGTTGCTTTGACCTCAACCACCATTCGAGAGTCTGACAAAGCCCACACACTCAGCGAGTGAGTGTCTCGTGATTGGCAAATGATGATATAAAATTACGTATTTTAATTTTAAATAAAACTAGAGTATTTATATTTTTCCCGCCAAAATAAAAACTGAATCGAATATTTGGTCTAAATCACAATAAATATCATCCCAAGTAATTTTTATTAGTTAATTTATAATATATTCATTAGAATAGATACATATGCATTATCTCTCGCCGAAGATGAAGATTCTATTTATTTAATAAGGGATGATGGAATTATACATAGTTAGTAATGGATTAAAATTTAAATGTTTTAAATGAAATTCAACTGACAACCAATTCTATTTTAAAACAAAATGTAAGTATGTATCACGATAACAAGTCGAGGATTTTTTTTAATAGTATATTTGTCTTTATTTTCATTCGTAGTAATTATTTTCTTTTGGATCATACTTACTGACATCTCTTGAATAAATGAAAATTAAATGTTAAAGATATATTTAATTCACACATAAAGGTTTACTTATTTGATAAAAGTATAATCCAATCATTACTGAAGTTTTTTAAGGTATTTCATGAACAAATGTGATTTCAGAAAATTCATATTGACTATAATATGTTTTTTTAAGTATTTTAATTTCAGTCAAATTAAGTTAGATGAATGGATAATTGAACAATCAACGAGGAGACAACCGTGAAAATATAATAGTATTAACGAGAACCATTATGACTAATCTAAGGTTAATCAACAATCAAATTATTTTATGTAAGTATGTATATCATTAGTTATAATTACTGAAAAATATTTCAGATAAAATTTATACTTTTTTTTTTTTTAATTTTTCAGATGCCTTCTCTAATAAGCTGAAATAAAAGGAAAGGAAATTAAATGACGCAACATTACAATTTTCAAAAATTTTATATCTTTATTAATCATTTAATATTTGTTACAAAACGGATCAAACTGAGATCCAATTTCATTTGTGCTAATTCATGTGCGTTAATCAAATTTAATACAATATTGTTAATAAGTATTCAAAAACGTTATATATTATTTCAAGATATTTAGTTAATTAATTTATTAAGATGTCATATAACGTGATTGGTCCACTAAATGTCTAGCTAAAAACTAGTGTTATTCAATTTTCTAAATGAAAACACTATAATTTGATTGTCTAACTAAATTTTATGAAGTCTTTCTAAATGAAGGTACTTTGCGGAGGATACGTCTCCGCGTTAATATTATTTTTATACATTCATACACAACCATTTTTGTTATTAATAGTATAAAATTTCAATTTATTGGAAGGCATTGCATTAAATTTATTTTTTATAAATAAAAATATAATCGCAACGTAAATATTGAGGTATTGTTTTTGGTCCCTCAGATATATAATTTTATTTCCACAATCTAATGAAATTATCCGTGAAGTTATTGAGATAGGGAACGTAAAATTACATCAGTTAAAGGACATTCGTATAATATTGCAAACAAAAACGATTATTGTAACGTGTTATATTTAATATTTAATCGAGGAAAATATTATTAATAATTAAATTGAAATTGAGCAAAAAATCTAGTGAAATTTCGATGAAAAAATGGTGAATACTCCAAATATATTCTAAATATTAAATTTGGAACGTAATTAAAAAAAATATTATAACTATTTAACTCCTAATTAATTTATTATCACTTCTATAATAAAATTATTTATCAAAATTTAATTGAGAATTGAATTTTAATTGTAATAACAATGTCGTAGTATTTTAACTACGTATTTTTTTTCTCTCCTAACTATAGCGGATAACCGCAAGAGGCAAAATCTATCACATATTGTGAAATAGTTATAAGTATACAAAATTATACCCTATTGGAAGAATTATGGAAGTAAATAGTTTATAAGTATAATATAGGATAACATTTTTTTTTTCAGTTTTTATTATATTGTCAATATTAAGCTGGCCCTCAATCCGCAAATTTCATTAAAATAATTAACAATAATAACAAGAGGTAAATCGATGTAATATAGACACATAAAATAAATTATTGACGATAATCGACGGCCAGCTTATTGTCAACTTGACATATCAAATATTAAACGCTATATCTATGTTTAAGACTTCATAAGTATGAGTTATCAATGATATTTACATGTATGTATATAAGTTTAAGGCAATTCAATCACCGTTTTAATATCTTTATAACAAAATAATTTTATTTTTTAGGCTACGTTCGCGTGAAGAGTTGGTATTTTTGATAATTTCATATTTGATATGCACAAGGATGTTGTATTGCAATTTGGATATTTCAGTCGATTGCAACGATTCTGAATCAGTCTTCAAATTACTCGTCGCTTTATGCAATCACGCTCAATACAAAATCATCATCGAAAACAAACAAAGAACAGATGTTGAAAGTTATTTTAATATGATTTGAGTCATCGCTAGTTTCTTCGTATCAATATATTATATAGAGACTGTTTCAACGTAGCTGTTTGGGATAAGGATAGAGGTCCTGCGCATCGTCGTAACAGTGTTGCCAGCGACGACGAAGCTTTCGATGAAACCAGTAAACCGGGAAGGAGCACCCGACCGGCAGCCGTCCATCCTAAATAAATCTTTTCACAGACCAGCTGTAAATTATTGACTTCCACCGAGCTGTTGCATCGGCTCGTGTTTGTATTGCATACCGCACGACAATCTAAATACCCGCAATCGTAATCAGATTTGCACGCACGATTCTTAGGCAGAGTCCCTCTTCGACGAATACTCGCCGGAGACGTGTAATGCAGACGACCGGCTATAGATCCGAATTGATTGAGTTGTACATCGCATATCTGCAGCTGCGCTTTATCTATCTTCTCTAACAAATCCAATATCAGTGCACTTATATGCGTTCTTCTATCCCACTCGACGTCATCTTCCTCCAACGAAAATAACGACGACGTTCCTTTAATACCATCGGCATATTCGATAGCGTATAATGAACCGCACGTTCCTACCCTCTTCGGGAATATATCGCTCTTTTCGAATAATACAGTATGCAAGTATTCGTTGTCTTGTAAGAGTAACCATGCACTATCCATTTCCGTCATGCGTTGATTAGTCAGCGTCGTTTTCCATACGGATTCATCAGATATTTTACTTATTTCTCTAGCCTCTTCGTCGGATATCGTTACATTGATCTTTGATAAAACCAAGTTTTTAATCATCGTTATAAATTCATCTTCGGACGGGTACTGTTTAACATTGTTGCTGTCGTACCAATGTATTAGTTCCGATTCAAATAGCGATGTCTTTTTGGGTGTTTTAAATAATATTCGTTTACCTTTCCATATTGCACTGAATATTGTGCCTTCGTGATGGCTAGACGGATGACATGAGAGCGATTGAATTGTCTCTTCGACGCATAGAGGCTCGCATAGATTTCCGATCGCTTCTCCGGACAAGTGATTTACGCACTGAAAAATATGTTTAGATTAAACTGTATATATTTTAAATGCTCGAGATTGATGTACTTACAAGTTTGTTGATGTGTTGGATGGTGTGGATGTTTGTGCAGAGGAATCCCCATCGGAGCATCAACGCTAGGACTCCGAGAACGGCTGCAAATACGGCGCCCAAAGGCGCCAAACGCCGAAACACCCAAAAAAACCGCATGCAAATGTAGTACTTTCTATAAAAACATTAAACATTAATATTATTTAAGATATTTATGATACTCTCATCTTCAAGGTTCACTATACAATAATATATAAAACCTACGGAATAAAATGAGTTTTACAATGTGTGCTTTTTCTTCCGCTAAATGTGAGAACAGGTGTTCTCGGAAACTCTCTGATAACCAGAGCTATTATCTTTTATATGAGATTTTAATATTTCATATAATTGATTAATTAATGACGGTATTTTAACATTTTTATTATTATCTTTGCATATTTTGTCTATACATTATTTTCTTTTAATTATTATATAGATGTTTTATTATTTTACTGTTATGTTATTTTATGCGTGATTGGCGACCTGGGTTAATAATCTGTAACGCCAATCACGCTTTGTTTTCTTTATGATAAACAAATATCCTTTTAATTAATCAAACTTCATTTAATTATTATCCACGGAACACGTCTTAAGAGAAAGATGTTTTGGAAATGCAGCTTAGGTTGAAAACCACTTAAATGAGTGTTTAACTTTTGATTCGAATTTGGTGATTAGTGTCAGATAATTAAATGACTAATAATTCTGGCCGTATTTAATTGTAATAGTCGTATATTAAAAAATAAATATCTTAACACCTTCAACCTAATTTATTTTACATGGTCACTATCCTCAGACGTGAGGGTACATTTGAAATTGTCTAAAATGACATTTTGTATCAAAAATAAATATTCCTTAAAAATTTTAAAAATAAAAAACTGTTTTTTCCTCAAATAATAATGGGGAAAAAAATCTAAAAACTGATATAAATATATAAAATTATTATTATATTTTTTCATGGATTATTGACACTTCATAGACATTTATAAAAACAATCGTCGTAGTTAAAGGGTTAAATCACTTATTAGTCAGTATACTGATTGACATTATCCAAATCATAATAACAATAATCCTAATTTATTTTTTGTAGTTGTTAGTACACTTGTCCCTGACGTATCTTGACATTGGTAGCCATATCGGATGCATACTTTATTGTATGTTAGCTATCGTAATGATTTCACACGTTATGGTGAGTTTAATCATTTTTACCTGTGGAAAAGGGTGGAAAGAATTTTTGGTCAAAACAAAAATATTTTCGTACGACTTTTTCTTGTTCTGAAGATTGGAAGAAATAATGCAGAACTGCACTCCTGATTTTCAATTCACAAATTATTTTTTTTAATTTGAAAGATTCGAAAAACGAGAACCTACATCGATCAACTTTTCAAAGAATATGGAGTAGTTATTCGAGAAAAAAAACTTGAGGTCCTAAATATACGCCATCGGCACGGCTAGGATATAATAGCTCTCAGGAAAATTGGAAAAGAAATTGTTGAAAAATTCTTGTTAGCATACCAAAATCATTGAGTTTCTTAAAAATATTAACAATGTTTATATACAAGTCTACTTTAGAAATCCGTATTATAATTCCATTTTAAAACGAAATAATAATTAACTGTTCGGATTATCCGTGCGGCCCCATAATTAGCGCGGATAATCGGGAGTGTACCGTATATGGGATATTTTCTATGTAGATTATTCGTTAGAAATTTAATTTCTAACTGTTGTTATTTATTAGAAAATAGTTTTCAGATAAGTTACTCTGCGCAGAATCGCAGCGTCGATAAAGCTCTCACTCCCCCCTCCCCCTACTCCGCGCTGCACGTCACGATTTCACCGAACGACTCAAACTGGAAGAACACGCAGCTACAAGGCGCCTCACATTTAATATGCAAAATAGCATATAGATACAATTTCTCAAATTATGTAAAATCGAAATCGATAGCTCTAACCTACTAATACTAATTAAACTTGCGAGGGAACTATAATTTTTAAATAATTATCCAAATATGGATTCCGGTTTATAGTTTCAACGAGATTGGTAAATTCTTCACGATGACATATTTAATGTATACAACGAAAGTTAAAAAAATAGACAATATTATTTTATTTTTGATTTAATTGAAAAATTCTGTTTATTAACATTAACATACTCATTGAAAAAAAAGATGATAGGGATTCATTTTTTATTCGTGTCAGAGTTTCCTTATATGGCGCCGCCGAACTTTTTCAACTTACGTAACCTAGACGCGGAAAAGTTTTGCTATTTTTTTTCATGAATTATATTAACTGAAAATACCCGAAAACAATGTGCAGAATGATACGGCGGCCTCTGCTCGTTGTCGTACTTCATATTACATTCACATGTCAAGTTAGTGTTTTGGGCATGTGTCCAAAATGCCGCATTGCGGCTTTCTTGTCAATATTTTGTTCGGCAACGACTCGTCCATCTCGAAGCGCGGAGACTTCAAGCACTTCCGGCTACCACCGTGACGTCACGGCAGCAGCCCTCCATGCTTGTCGGGAGCGCTCTCCGTCCCGGGAGTCGCAGGCCGCGCGGCTCCAGCGCGGATTGCCGTCCTGGACTGCCGACCAAATTGAATGGACACCAACAGCTGATGGGGGCCGTTGGGGCGCAGGCGTAGCAGGCTTCGTTGCGCGTTTGCGCTCTTCCCCTGTTATTGCCGAACTTACGTTTGCATATTTTATGATTATTAAAATATATGGATTCTAAGAAACAATTTTCAGTTGTAGCAATCTATACAGTTTTTTTACGTCAAATTCACCCTTTTGCAAATCAAATACAACTTTTTACAAATCAAATACAACTTTACGTTTTCCCACTAATTACGTTTATTTAGAAAAATCACTTTCTGGATGTTCGGCATATCGTACCAGATGCGAGCGAGAAAAAAACATCGCACCCGTGGCAAGTGCATATTGTTGTATTTATTATTTATTTCGTAATTGCGGACAATAAAGATCAATAATTAATTATTCCACATGGTTATTTTAAAATATTTATTTAGTTTACATGATCTGAATATACATGGCAAGAACGTCGCCATTTTTAAATAAAAAATAAAAATATAAACTTATTCTTCTACCAATCTTAAGATACGTCAGAGAAAAGGATACCACTAACATAAAAACAAATAAGTATTTATCAAAAAATATTAAAATACATTTAGTTTAAAAATTAGTATTCTCCGTTTTCATTGGCGTGGAATCCTGAACCTCGAAAAAAATAATTTTGTTACTATCTAAATCAAAAGTAATAAGTGATATGGTAAATTTTTAGGCAAAGGTACGTGCAGCTACAACCGTGCATACATTAGGACTTAGGGCCTATGGAAGAACCACTACAAACAAATAAATAAATATCGCGATTTAAAGGTAGACCGCATTCTAAAGTATAATCGTTACGGTAGACCGCATACTAAAGCGGCACCGAATAATTAATAAGACGAAGAAGCTTGATTTGCTTGACAAACAACGCAAAAGATCACAAAAGGAAGGGTAGAGTGTTGGAGAAAATGCTCACGATCTTAGACAAGAGATTGCTGATTTATTTATTTTCTATAAACACATATAAATTAAAGAAACAAACAATCGGCTAAACTAAAAAATATTTGTTATAATTATTTGATACGTTGGAGAATCGTCGACACACTATGAAGATTAGCGACTCTCAACTATCTTATCAAATATTATTCAATAAAATAAACCAGAATCCAGCCAAAAATGATTATATTATTATAAAAGCAATCCGGAGTACACCAAACCTTCGATTTATGGGGTTTTGAAGTAACACGATTTTTAAACCGCGTAAAAAAATAAAATATACTGTCAACCCTCTCATAACGCCGCTTTTTTCATTCCAATACTTTTAATGACCTTGTTATATATTTAGTATGTTTACGCGCGCGTGTTATATTTTGTTGTCAACCAAAGGACATTGACCTTTATTCCGGGCAATGTATTACGAGTTATGTAATTTGACGTTGACCAAGTAGACTTTTGTAAAAAACGGTGATCTAGAATGAAGTCTATAAGTATTTTACTACTATAGGTTATTTTTACGCGGGGTATTTTTTCGCGGATAATTTTGTAAAAGTTCAATGTCGTTTTTGCACGGTTTTTCATTGAACCTACCTACCTCCTAAATCAAGGGATGAATATATTAGGAATTCAAATATAGATTTTACATTTTTAACTGACAGTGATTTACGGAAAAAATGTAAATATTTATTGTTCCGTTTAAGAATTGTCGACATACTATATGAATCAGCGATCCCCAACTTTACTATTAAATATTATTTAATAAATTGTTCATAGCCCGACCATAATAAATATATTATTTAGCGAACATGATTTAATATTAAACAAATGAAAGAAACATTCCGGAATGTCAATAATTTTTATTGTTGCGTTTGAGAATCGTTGACACACTACAATATCAGCGATGACAAACCATCGAAAAAAGGGTTGAAAAAACATTTTATTTTATGAACCAAATTAATGGAACATTAGAAACGTTACTGATATTCTATAGTCTGAAAATAATTTTCTAGATGTTAACTAATAGCTGACGATTACGATGATGATAATGACACACATATGATCACGGGCACTTATTTAACGATTAAAATTGACGTAATAGTTTGTTCAAATGTGGTTCAAGTTCAGACTGCCAGTCGCCGAACGGCCTCGACCTGGTGATTGACTCATTCGCTATGTAAACAAACGATCATCTTAGTTACATGAAAAAAATCGTTGATTCAAAGGTACATATTTTAATGACAAATCCGTTTATTATGCCGGAAAATAACCGGTTCAGTCGTACTAAATCGAATTTATCTCGATATCAAATACAATAAGCTTGCGTCTGGATTCATTCAACGGTTAATAATGGGCATCATCTTTGCGTTTGATTCATCCATTACAATATATGGTAAATCAAATGCTTTGATGTACCATATCGTCCTTAAAAATTTGATTTGCCTCGTATATTATATTCAAATAAATTCCTAAATAATTTAATTGAATGAATATTTAATTCGATTTCGGTAATACGCTTGTCAATTAATTGCGTTGTGTCACTCGATGAACTTGGCAGCCGAATGAATATCTTCATTGTATTGATCAGAGGTCGCCATTATCGGTACTCGCGTACGTAAGACATTTTTTTATTGCCGAAATATTAATAAATTTGATTCAGATTTTAATGCTATTTCAGTCTCGGACTATATGCAATGTAACTGTGATACACAGATGTGCGTCAGAGTTTCGGCGATTCCTATTTTTGACAATCAATTTATTTATTTAATATTATTGATAATTAATTTTATATTGTTTTTTTCGTGATTTTGATAAATCACCCAATGCACCGAAACAGACAGACTTAAGTAAATATAAAACAGGTTATCGCGCAATTGCAATTGTTTAATACATATTGCGATTGATTTAAACTAAGTAGTATGTTGTATAAAATGAATATAATACAAATATATCAGGTTGTTCGGAAAGTAATTTCGTTTTTTTTATGTGAATGAAAGACGATTTTCTTATAGTGAATAAATATTTTATTGAATTATATATTGTCATTCTAGTCCAATACCTTTTGCCATCTTTCTGGCAGTAGCTTGATTCCACGATGATTTTTGACCTCCTCATTTGAAGTAAAGGTTTAATGTCTAAAAAAAATAGTAGAGACTGGAACAAATAATAATCAGAAGGTGTCAGATCTGGAGAATATTGTGGGTGTGGCAGTTTATCCCATCCAAGCTGTAAAAGCTTTTGGCGAGTTAACAAACTTGCAAGAGGTCTCACAATATCTTGGTGGAACACTACACCTTTCTATTGATCAATTCTGATCTTTTCTGTTTAAGTGAATCATTCAATTTGTTCGGCTGATGACAGTACACTTCATAATTGATCGTTGTGTTCGGTAGAAGATAAAAAAATGATTACTTTGAAATCCCACCAAACAGATAGCATCACTGTTTTTGATGAATATCGGCTTATGAAGTGCTTTGAGCCGATTCATCTTTTTTACTCCATGATCTCTTGCATTTAACATTGTTGTAGACAACCCATTTTTCGTCCCCAGTGATGATGCACTTCAAAAATGGACGCTGCCTTGACGTTTGAGAAGCAAATCATGATTTTCTTGCACGGCACAAATTTATTTCCGTAAGAACATGAGGAACCCATATGTTGAGATTTGAGATTAAACCTAGGCGTTTCAAATGATCTTGATAAATTTAATCTCTCAGCGTTCTCACGAGTTGTTATTCGCCGGTTTGCATCAATTAATAACTTTATTGTGTCTTCCTCAGCTTCAACTGGCCTTCCAGAATATGGTGCATCGTCAACATCAAAATTTCCGGATCGAAATTTTGCAAACCTGGCGCTCTGTCAGTAGATCTTCTCCATACACATCGGATAATTTTTTTCTTGCTTGTACAGCATTTTTTACCTTTTCGATAGTAAAAAAGTAAAATATGCCGAAAATGCTGCTTTTCACTCTTCATATTTGAAAGGGTACCAACCAAAAACTACTGCGTAGAATCAATCGAACTTATTCACAAGCAAGCCTTGCTATATCAGCTGTCAAAATATTAATATATAATGATTATGCGGCTTAAGTGTGAAGTTGGCTGTGAAAAAATGCAACTAAGTCCTCTGTTGGGATAAAACGAAATGACTTTCCGAACAACCCAATACAAATGGAATTATAAGTTCAATTACTCAATCAACTCATAATATTAAAATCTTTAGTTTTCATATAACATAGTCTACTAAAAGGAATGTATACTTTTTTACACGAATTATTTGTGCTAACACGATTCCCAGAAACAAATTATTTATACACGTATATTAATTTTCGCGCGATGTTCGCGAGAGCTTGCAATTTGGTAAGTGTATGGAACAGCATTTTCTCACTTATGATCCAAACCTAGAACGAGCTTTCAGGATTTCAAGGGGACCTGCTGATTTTTGTTGCTAGATATCGAAATGTATAAAGATCTTGTGAAACTAAATCACAGGATAATACAATGGACAACAGGTTTCCTAATACACCAAAAAGTACATAAAATAAAATCGCACAAAAAAATACTTGACTGAGTGATAGATTCCATTGTTATAAAACTTAATCAATAACTTAAAATTGAAAGAAAATCACATTTTTTATTTAAAAAATACAGAAAAATAAAAATGTCACTTTATAACATTGCTCGGTATGATTTGTAAACTGGTTCAAATAATTATCACTAGAAGAGATGGTCAGTGCATTAGACCTGCTTGTTGAATCTAACAATTCTTTACAAAATTAGCATTAACTTCACAGACATTTATTAAAGTTAAAGTTAAACCAATAATAATACGATTTGCACTCGTGTCAAAATATTCCGAAATACATTTTTTTAATAGTATAATTTCAAATCCGCATAAAAACAGACTTGGTTGTAATGAATGAATTCATTATTATCTTTTTTACACGATTTTCTATAACGCAAGTTTGTTCGCTTTTAAAATAATACTTTTATTTTTAATTTAGGGAACCCATCTTAAATTTATATATGGATTCTATCACATTTTACACGGTTTTTGTTGGACGTATCTTCAGTGTAAATTGAGTGTAAATATAATTTTCCTAAGATACACACAGTATCATCACCTCATCGCCGTAAATCTCGAAGACGTCACTTCGAGAGTATTTTAAATAAAATTATCATGTGTTTGTTTTGTTTCACTGGTTTTGAATCTGATTTAATTTTTGTCAGTTCTTTGTGCAATTCTTGATAATGTGCCATAATCATTTTCAAGTCATGATGGTATTGCATACCTCGCTAGACATTCTAATCATTTTTTAGAAAATGATTTCCAATTTTTTCAGGATAATTGAATTGTTAGCTATTAATTAATTATTATATTTCGGTCAAATTTATGAATACAACATTTTTGGGGCTTGCTTATTTTGGCCGAAGTCAAATGTAGCACACTAAAAAAAAAGAACAAGGTCCATTTTCCTAAACTGCGTTATTTTCAGTCCGTGTAAAAAAAGAAGCATTTGTATTTAAATTATTATTGAGCCACTTTGACAACAAAATTCATTGTTCGACTAGATATTCGAAGCATTTTTGGAACTCCAATTTCGTTATGATGCATAGCTTCTCCAGCTCATTCAGCATTGCATATTTTCTTCTCTTTTTTACACGATTTTGAAATAACACGGTCCAAAAAAAATATTGAATACATATTTTTATTAGTTCTATCACAATTCCCAGAAACAATTATATTTAATATTTTCAATTTCCCGTTCCGATGTTTGAATAAACGCAATCGCATTGCATACGTTGGGGGCTTTCTTTTTTACACGGTTTTTTTCTGGAACGTATCCACCGTGTAATAATAGAGTTGAGTCTATTTAAAATATAACATAGTTTGTAGTATGTTTTTTTTTGATAAATTCAATTCCATATACACATTGTTATATTATTCTAATATATTAATATGCGTATTTAATTCATTTGTTTTTATTTAAATTATAATTGTATTGAAGCGATGTCCTAGCATTAGTTTGTCACAATGAACCTAAATATTTATAACCCGCTCACAGGTCAACGCTGCGATTTTCCTCGAATTTTTCAAACGATAACATTGACTCGAGCTGTCATCGGTTCATGGCCGACGCATCCGACGTTAAGACCGCGCGTCAAAATAAAAAGGCGTCATTTGAAAATGTGTAAATAGAGAGCTCGCTCGCGAGAGGGGGTTCAGTCCGCCGGCGACCTTGCTCGTCCTTGCGAGTCGGCGCCGGGCCGCAGCGAGTGAGGACGTGTGCCGTCAGGTACGTGCGCCCTCTTCCCTCCGACCTCCGCCCCTCGCCCTTGTCTCTCCCCTCAACCGTTTTCGCGCAACAATTCAAACTAGGCCGAAACGCGCGCGATTACGACCAGCTATTTTTCTAGATTTAATGTTAATATAAACAGTGTCGTCTCCAGAGACGTAATAAATGGTACTCGCGTGTCGCGTACTAATAATAATCCCATTTGTTTTAATCGTGTATGTGACAATTACTCAATTCCGATAAAAATAAACGTATAAAGACATATTTTGAATGTTTATTTTTCGACAATGACAGCTCTTGAACGCGTGCCAGTTTAATTTTTTCGCATTTCGCTCTAAATGTTCGCGTTTATTTTGCGATCCGACGTATTTAAAATGCCAAACGTGTTGCTATAAATGAGTAATTATTTCCTTTCAATTGACCAGCTGTCAAAATTAATTTGACAAAAGATAATTTTTGAGTAATAACGAATATCAGCTGTTTGTCCTACTAATACAAAATTAATCGATTTTAATATAAAATAATTGTAATAATATATACGCTCATCTATTATAGTGATAATTTAGACAATCTTTACAAATATAAAAATTATGAAAAATATTTCTATTGATAGGTGACAATTTTATTTTGATTTAATTTTTTAAAAATCATAAATCTATCAAATTCCTTTCTTTCAAAAATCTTTTTTATCTCTGCCTTTAAAATTCATCATCAAGATGGACTCGATTTCTTCGATCACTCTGGATTTTTGGAAAGGATCAATTTCTCTTTTTACGACTCATTACATTTATTTTTTTACAAATTTCTTTAAATATTGATAAAATTAAATACAAAAATTTAATTTAAAATTTATTATACTTATGTTCTAATTTTGGAAATTATCGATTAATTTTGAGCAACAATTGAACGTTCTATTTTTTTTATGTCCCCAAAAAGGGAATAAATCAAATATTTTAATTATTATATCGTGTATTATGTGCCTAAAAATATTTATTTACGTTATTTTACGTCTCTCTCATTTAAAATATAATCTCAGATGTACACTTAATAATTTTATATATATATTTTTTTATAAATATCACACAATACATAGTTAAATAGGAAAACACTGGATTAGGACTTTATTTTTTATTATTTATTATAACCACGTCATCGTAATGCGGGTTTGAGTCGTAAATGTATCAAATTGCAATTAAAATGAATGATATTTCTATGCTCTTTTTCGTTTTACTCTAGATTAGATTAAATAGATTTTCGTCCGTTGCACTTTTGCAAGAATAAGGTCAACACCTACACAAATGCTATCTAGTGCTGGGGTTACGTGACTTCTATCACAGACCCACCCCCGAAAAACTTTGTAACCCTCCGACGCCCTTTCCAGAGGTCACCTCTGATCGCTTAGATCCTTCGGACGCCTCATATCAGACAGGATGCGATTAGAATGCGCGGTACAAACGCATTTATACGAGACGCAGACGAGATGCATGTATTTATGCATTTTCAGCAGTCTGGAAACGAGGTTACATTTGCGTAGTCTGGAAATCTGTCCTTTATTTATCTGGATTTTTAACATAGCCGCGGTTTTATTAAATTTACACTTGTATATTGCCAAGTGTTTGTGCGAAATTATTTGCATTTCTCTTTTATTCGACCTCTAAACATAAGTGCATCGAATATTTTCGTTTCATTGGATCTATTAATATGCATCTGTTTTTATTCGATTGCTATAATCATGTTTTGACATTAATCATTGTATTGTATTGTAGCCAATCCTATGCACAGATGATTGCTCTAATTAGAATTAATTCTAAAGCTCATTCATTGAAGATATCAGAATTATTTACAAATATATACAGTAGGTTTCGCTTAATTGAGACACATCATGTATACAAATTTAATCCGAAATTATAAAAAAAATATATGAATCTCTAAACCTATTTAATTATTAAAAAAGTATGGATTCAAAAATAATATAATCAAAATTTCTTACGAAAAAATATTGAACGAATAATTATATTAATAAGTAAACCGGAATTTTTTTAACATAATGGTTGTCTATAATCTTTCTTCACAGTTCAGTTAGTTTTTCGATTCCTCTCTTGTAAAAGAGGCTTTAATCCCTTATCGAATAAAAGTTGTAAATAGTTATCCTCAATCTCTGGCCATGACATTTTTACCAATTAAAAAAAAAATGGTAAGTTTAGACTACAAATAGAGCTTCGAAATGATACCAAATTTTATTCTGTTCACTGGATGGCAGTCGGTGATAAACTGATGTAAAAACGCCACAACAAAAAACTGTCATTACTTTTCGGTTTCGGCTACTTTGGACTTCAAAAGCATCTACGGTCGAGATTCCTCTCAAAGTATACTAGAGTCAAGTTCTACTTGACCCTTATTAGGCCCATCCGAACATACGGATCTAAAAGTTGGGTTTTGAAAAAACAAGATGAGCATTAACTGGAAATCCCGGAGAGGAGTATTCTGAGACGAATATTTGGAGTCGTATTCGAAGACGGAAAATGACATATTCGAAGCAACAAAAAGCTGTACCGACTATACAAGGATACAGGCTTTTTACGTCAAATACACCCTTTTGCAAATCAAATGCACCCTTTTTCAAATCAAATTCACCCTTTTATAAACCAAATACACCCTTTTTCCAATCATATTGACGCGTTTGATATTTTCTATTGAAAAGTGGCCAATTTGATTTGTAAATGGTGTATTTGACGTAAAAAACCTGTATACTTGTCATAGCTGTGGTCAGAGAGGCAATATTTCGGTGAGCCGATCATGTGTTAAAGATGCGGAATATTCAGCCGCTGAAAAGGCTTATGATAAACGAGCTTTGGTGTTCCCGAGGAAAGAAGAATAGGAGCTTAGATAGTTGGACTGTATACAGGGACACTGCTTCATTAGAAACGATACCTGAAGATGGAGCGACGTGGCAGCAGACCGGAAATATAGAGAATGAGGCCTGGGCTCAATAATAAGGCTGTTGCGACTATGATGATGATGACTTTTCGGTTTACCTTATAATAACATTAAATCAAAAAATAAACTTTTTTATATGAAATAAAAACATTTTTTTTATTGATTTAATCATTTAAATCAATAAAATATATAATTTTTTAGTTAGGCTTCAAGTGATAATTTTTAAATTGTTTTTATCTGTTTAAAATATCTTTGTAAACCGTTATTACCTTTCGGTTCAATTTCGTTCCGACATACAAATCTTTTTAGCCGTTTTTCTCTTTTTTGATTCCCTTCCGGTTCAAAGCCCTGATAAAACATTTAAAAAATAATCTCTCGGAGCTATACAAAATCCGATTATATTTTTTATAATTAAACCGGAACGATATCCAGCAAAAAAACGGTTCGAAGCCTTCATTTAAATAATCTTCATCACTTCTTATAACATTCCCCCACCTTTCTTTTAACAAGCGATCTAAATAAATGTTAATCGGAAGGAGCAAACTTGCGTTGGATCATCATTGTCACATGTGGTCGTACATTGTCATTATGAAATAATACCCCTTTTCTGTTTCCCGATTTTTGTCTTTATTTTTCAAAGGGGATATTTAATTGTTATACTTGCTTTAGGTGTTCGAAATAAGCAATACCCTTGTAATTCCACCAAACACAAAACGTTACTTTTTTTAATGGATTCCTGTCACCAATCGATGCAAAAAAGGGTCGTATTTTTGTCCCGCACAAAGCAACACATGTTGAAACATGGTCCAAAAAATTAGCTGCTAACCGCTGATGATAAATCCAAATGTCGTATCGCGAAACCATCCCTATACGATGCAAATGTCTCCATCTTCACCGCAATCTATCTGGCGTTTTAACGTGGACAATTATGACTTTTAATTTGTTATCGTTAGACAAAGTTGTAATACACCTTTGTTGCAGTCGAACTTTGAGGGCATCTTCATCTTTAGACCAGAGTCACAGTATTGCCTTTACTTTATCGACTGAAACTTTGAAAAAATATAAGAGCTCTCTACCATACTCTGGTTAGACAAAATGTGAATAGAAAGTAGAGAGAAAGTATCCTTTCTTTCAGTTCCAAGATTTTTTTTTGTTACGATCATACAAAAACGCTATCAACCCTAGTCCCAATTAAACAGAATCTACTATACTTCAAATTAAGCCTGTTCTATTAATAGTTTTTGTTAAAATATTACATAACACGTAAACTATACTCGAGGTATTTAACCTATCGTATTACTATTTTTTTTTGTTGGTTTCCAAGGTTTCCAAATATTTCTTAAATTTCTTTATATACCACAGAGCATCGCATACTTTTTTTTTTCTAAAATAGTTACACTCAAGGATGATGAACAATAGTCATCCTTTCGGCGTGACGAGCCGTCATGCAACGATTATTCTAGAAATCTCGCGGTATAATATCGCGATTTTTATATTTTAAAATAAGATGCACATTTAAATTTATCCGCGTTTTAACGGCCAAGTCTCATATTAAATCACCGCTGTCACCGCTCTTATTTTAACATTTTTTTCAAGGTGAAACGTCAAAGTCTCGTCACCGAAACGCTCGCGAATATATTCCAGGATCTGCCGGAATTAATTGATTGCTTTATTTTTGTAAGTGGAACAATTGTTATTTTCGCATAATACGCGAAAATAAAATATATTTACACGTATGTGATGAGAAAAAATATATTTTTTGGCATGATTTGAAAGCTTTATATCACAGCTGTTAATTTAAATCACGGACAAAAACAGATTTATAACGTAAACAAAAAATTAAACAAGACGTGCTCTTAATACAAATAATGTGTAATTATTTATTTTTGAATATATGTTTAAGGGTCAGTGTACCAAACAAGGAAAAATGTCTCATTTTTCAATAACACGACTGGTGCGTTAAGAAATAATGAGTCTATTAATATTGTTATTATTTAATTATGAGAGATAACAACATTATGTGTATTCAGTCTAGATTTTCTATGATTATGTGATAGCCACCGCATATATGGAGACTTGATTATGTTCGTATGTTAATAACAATCCAATGATGATTGACCGTAACCCTGAACTTTTTTGTTTCACTTTTTATTTCGGCCAAATAAATTGCCGAATATTGCAGACAACTATGTGTATCAACCGTTTGACTGGTCGATTGTGATTGTGACAGTGAGACAACACGACCAATTGCCCCTCTGGCAATCATCTGATATAGTCAGTGATCACGATTGCCACATGTCATCAGCCAAAGATGCTGATGTCCCTTCGCATTAACATTTATTTGGGATGACCAAAAGTTACGCTGATGCGCTGTGAATTTTTAAACGGCTGTTCATTCATTGGGTATTTGTTTGTACCACCTGATCGAAAGTATTCAGGTGTTTAAATTTGATGCAACACAGTGTAAGTAACATTTCACTCTGGCGCCAAAATTTTTAGCCAATCAGAGATCACGAATATCACCTGAGTATCAGTGATTCTAAACATGTAATTTATTTAATTAATTATTTTAAAAAAAGGCATTTTTCACGAATATATCGTACATATATATTTCCAAGTGAAAAATTAGCGCGTGTGGCTCGTACATATACACTGCGGAGCTACAGCACCCCCAAACAAATTGTGGAAAAATATGGGTCTATTGGTTATATATTATGTACACGAAAATCTTGTTCGTGTCTACATGAGGAGTTTTACTCTTCGCGGTGAGGAGCAAGAGCGCTGCCAGCATCGTGTATTGAACGGATGCGGGCCGGTAGCGGAGTGCGGGGGGGGGGAGAAGGCCTCATCGTTAAGCACCGGGTCGCGCTGCGACTCGGTACAGTCATACTGACTCGCAGCTTTTTTGAGACTCGTGTCGCTTTTCACTTATTTTATTAATTATAAAACCTCGATCGTTATTTAAAATTTTAGAAGTATTTTGAGCTTTAATTCTATAAATCCTTAGATTGAATTAGGACTGAATTTCTTTGTACATTTTTTTATTATTTAAAATTGATCTCAATCAAGCCGCTATGATACAATATTATTGTTATTAATATAATAATGTATGGATCTAACACACAAGAAAATGTCAAACAACCAATTATCCTAGGTAAGCCTAGGTAAATCCTCCTATAGCGCTCCATGCTATAAGGCGCCATGTAATGGTTTCTTCTAGATAGTGATTTTCTACAAAAAGCTAAATTTTCAAGGTAAAATGACATATTTAATATATGTGTAATACATTAACTTGCGAAATAAAGGTCATTATCTTAGGTTGACAACACAATTCAGTCAGCCCTCCTATAACTTGTACTCTCAATCGCTATTTTCTACAAAATGCCTTGTCAACCAAAGAGCACTGGCCTTTATTTAGCTGGGCAATGTATTATATATTTACAAAATATGCAATTTCATCTCGAAAATATTAACATTTTGTATAAAGACACAATTTAGCGGAAACGTTATAGGAGGGCTGACTATAACACGCGCGCATAAACAAACTATAAATAGAACAAGATCATTTAAAATCGATGAATGGAAAAATGTTTGATGTACAGATTTCGTTCAATTTACAAAACACAATTAAAAAATCTAACCCCAAATTTTGTGTAGATGCCTAGACTTTTTAGGTCCCGGCGCTATAGGAGGGTTGACTATATTTTTTCCAACAGTGACTATTTTTCAATATTGTGACGTATTTTTACTTCTAATGATTTTTTTTAAACCGCGTCAACAAAAATCTGGGTAAAAAATAAATGGACCTTTTTTTGAAAGGCATTATGTGAAAACCGTGCAAAAAAATCGGATATACGCGTAATCTTCTCTTTATTTCTCGTGTTGTATAAGTACAATTGACACATATTTTTGTTTTTGTATTGTTGCACTTGTCACTGGCGTATCTTCTCATTGGTAGCCATATTAGATGCTTAATTTGTTATTGATTGTCGAAAGGGTTTTACCTGTTTTGTCATGCTGAGAAAAAAATGGAGCAAAGAATCTGCATAATTTTCAAAGAATGGAATAAATTAATGTACCTTTTGATTTAATCTTCTATGAGTAAAGGTTTACAAGAGGACTATGAAGACATTTAAATAAAAGAGCGTATTAGACGGTTATGCACATCAACAACCGATAAAAACGTCGAAATAATCGAAAAAAAATATTATTATGAAATTTTGTTATGATATTGACATATTATTTAGTTCATGCTAAGCATTTTTCAAATGTTTTGAGCATGTAGTATAATTTTTTGATTTAAAAAATATTTTTTTTGTAAACTGATCAAAAAGAATTATGGATATGACATAGAAAGAGAAGTAAGGCTTCTTCTTAGGTCGGCACCCTCATGTCTGAGGATTGTGATCATTCTTGTTCCGAAAATTCTTGATTTTGTCTCTC
>JAGXCT010033970.1:0-12609 GCA_022495035.1 Philopotamus ludificatus
TTATTAATTTATATAAACTTTCTATCTACATGCCAAACACAGTCGGAAGCTTAGATTATGCCGAGGTGTGTAGCGGTGCAACATAAATTTTCTTATAGTTTACTGTGGATTTTCTCGATAATTCTGTGTATTCGTTCCATAGTTGAATGGCTTTCCCGGAAACTGAATTGATGATTGGACGAGTCCATCTTTTATTAACAATGGTCCCATTCTGCCGAGGAACAACTTTTCACCAACCTTGGATATAATTTGGATCAGGATTATTAGCTTATAGGGCTTTGCCTTTTCGGGATCTTTCCCAATTTTAGATAACATTATAATATTTGATACCTTCCACTGATCTGGATAATAAGTCTTAGTCAACTGTATGATTTTGACTGATGCTTTTTATCATAATCTTCCAGTGATGAGGTTGTAATCTGAAGCCTTTACGATGTTTTGTTTCAAATTATCATTTACATTGCATTTATTTTAAATTATCTTATTTGTGAGCTCTTCAAGTGTGAGAATTTCAAGATTTATGTATCAACTTCTGAATTCGAGTTGAAGAACCGAGGAATTTTCAATGTTTTTTTACCAATTACAATTTCAAACTCTTCCAAATGTTCCAAAATCCTCCAACGCTTCCAAATGTTCCTCTTTTGGGCAATTAATTTATTTTTTATTCCAGTTATAGCATGGAGTCGTATGCCACTCTGCATTTCTTCCCTTTTCAGTCACTGTTATTACTATAAATTCAATATCTTCCATTGTTTTCAGTGGAATGTTTTGTTTAAAATGCATTATTTAGTGTGTTTTTGTAAGTAACCCATTTTTATGTTGATTTAGTCAATACATATGTATTCTGATGTCAAAAGTTTTGAATGGTGCTATGAAAGTATTAATTATCAGATTAAGTAATGTATCAAAAAAGATCATACAAATAATATTACAATAATTTACAAAGGAAAATTGCAATTTACACATTTTTCGTTTTGATTATAGGAGGTATTAAAAAAATACAAATATTTCAAGAACATAATTTCATTTTTATATACAAAATTTATAAGGCACTTTTAAATTTACATTTCAGAGTTTTGATAGAAAAAAAAATTAAATGTGTTACAATTCAAGTGATATAAATTCTTTACAAACCTACACATACGAACCCCAATTTAATATATTATTGACGATAAAAATGTTATAATCACTCACATACATAATCTAACTTAAAATTATTTAGAACGGACTTAACTCGCTCGGTAACTAAATCAATTGGATTAATTAAACAAATATATTTGACTGATATCTGCGATTTTAAATGATATACAAGATTAAAAAACTTATTTTTTTTAGTCAAAAGATTTTCATTAAAAAAACATTAATAAAAAAAATTACTAGGCATTGAAATTTACGTTCATTTGATTATATGCTGAAATTTGCACGTTTTGACTAGACATTAAAAAAAATCAGTTTTAAAGTTAAATCGTTAATCTTCATTACCGCATATATAATACATGCTACAACACAATGTATTATACAAAATTTTCATATACAGTACACTTGCTGGATTAGAAACTATATCACAAATTTTCTATATTTTAATCTAAAATATCAAATGGTGACGGTACGGTATACTTTATTCCACACATTACTATAATTTATTATGAATCACATTGCACATCATATTGTTTTTTCGATTGAGTGCATATGTTTTTCCAGGAACTCGGACAGTCTTATATTTTGTTTTGCGTAATTTATGTTTGCTGCCCGGTATTCGTTCTATTTTGTAAATATTATGTCTAAAATGTTAAAATACATATATGTAATAAATATTAAAAATAAATTTAATCAAAATTGAAATGTGCATACTTCACAATTGTATCGGGTTGTTTAACTTGCATACACAGTGATACGTCAGAATAAAAATCTATGTCAGAGACTAAATTGAGTTTTGGTTCAGCAGCAATCATAAATTCAACTTGAGATCTAATGAATTCGTTATCGGCTCTTAGCATGCCTTGAACTGCAATGCCGGCACTAAAATTAAAACAATAATTTGAAATAATTCTCGTTAAATATTGTTATGATAAAAATATAATTCAAAATCAATACTTCTTTTCGACCACGGAATGTGCAACTCTACTCCATATAGACAATTGAACTTCTCCTGCCAAATCAAATGAAGCTGAACCAAATAAATTAAGTTCGGCTGTTACTCCATTGCCCAGAGCGATCCATTCAGTATGATCATGCAATAACGATAGAGCCTAGAATAAATATTTTTAATATAATAAATACTCATACAGTGGAAACCGATTTGTAAGTGCCCCGAGTTCACTTTTTTCTGCTATTTGCCTACAATTTCTACATTCAGTTTTTATTTTAGTACATTTAATAAACGATTATATGTTTTTTCTAGCAATTTAAGTAAGAAATATTTATAATTTCAATAAATTTAAATTAAAAGAGGGTATAAAATTAGCTTTTTTCCCTCCATATTGTACTAGTTAGCTGCAACCATTGGACTTGGGAATAAACCGTGCTTTCAAGCATTATTACAGCAAAAGTCTGTACAGATATTGCGGAATGCATTATACAGGTCTAGCTATGCTGATGTGGTCTATTTGGGACCCCAAGTTTTTGATTTTTCTCGAATAACTCTTTTAATATAATTCCTATATGTCACAAACATTTTGTATTTGTCTAAAAAAAGCCCAAAGAGTAAATATTATAAATAATCCTTATCCTTTATTGTCTGCAATTTTGGAAAAAAAAATATAAACCACAATATTCGCTTCTATTGCCACGGACGCGATATTTTTTCTCTCTTGCATCCTGTACGATGTGCCTAATGTGAGTGAAACTGTGCAATTGACACGTAAGGCGAGAGCTCAGTCTGCAGTGGTACATCGCTGAGTATGCGTGTCATTTACGAGTCATATTGATTGGTTAAAAAGTCCCAAATATCGACCAAATTATGAGGCATATCATAAATAACTATTTTTATTCTTAAAAACTTAGATAGAACCTTAGTTATGATATTTATATTTTCTATGATACAAATTTTATGAAACGGGAATATCAAAATATATCACTCGGCATGAAAGTGCAACTTATGAAAAGCTGGGTTTTTTAGTCCAAGAAATTTTCCTAAATCCTAATTTTTGTTAATACTAAACGTACAAGACATTTGAAGACGTACGAGAAGAACCCTTCCAATCGTATTATTATAAATCGAATGAGCTAACAATCAGATTTACATTATTTTCTAAATATTTTATTTTTTTTTTATTAATATTTTATTTGATTATTTACTACCACTATTTACGATTTCATCGTTTTTGTTTTTTTTCAGTCCCTATAAAAACGTTAAAACTGGGTTTCACTGTATTCAATTTTTATGAAAATAAATATTTACTTGAAATGCAGTAGTGCGATCACTGGCTGTCCCGGACCAAACATGACCCATGAGTTCTCCTTGACCGGAGAAAAATGTGAACGGTCTAATTTGTACTCCCTGCACAGTTAATTCCATTCCAGCGGTGGCAGTTTCTTCCTCTGCAGGTTCACCATCATCATCGCCATTTGAATTAGAACCCATGAAACTCGATAATCCACCAGCAAACAGTCCCAACTAATAATAAAATCTAATAAAATACTGACATACGATTGATTGCATTTGAATTTTTTTAACCATACACTGAATAATTCTTTTTTCTCCCCATTAGCTTCTATTATTACGTCGACATGTCCTCGTTTCAATACACCTCCTGATATTTCTTGAATTGTAACAAGGGAACCGTTCACCCATTCTGTACTCATGAAAGGTCTCATAAAAGCAGTTGTTAAACCTGTATATACAAAATATATATATTATTGTTAAATGTTTTACATATATTTTTTTATTTGATGCCAAATCTATGATAAAAAGATTTACCTCGTTGACCGAGAACATTCCAATTGTTAACGCTTTTATCGGATTTGATTATATTCGAAAGCATTTCCCTAAATTCGGGACATTTTTCCGATATCATTAATAGTCTTTGGTAAAGGAATTGTTTAATTTCGTATTCTTTTTCATTTGTCGTTAAAAACCAAACCAAGTCTTTTACTATTTTTTCTGATGGCCTCGAATTTAGAATAATATCAGCTGCTAAAGTTCTTGAACTCGAATCGTATTTTTTATTTAACTGATATAGTATTTTTTCACATTCTTTGATAATAGTTTTATTCCAATAGCTTTCTGGCATTACTTTCAGAGCCTTCATTGACGCTACCGAGACTAATTTCTGTCCCTTTATGGCATTCTCTAATAATATATCAATAGTATCGGGATGTTTCAAATTTTTTAAAGCCCTCATATACATAACACGACATTCGATATCACCACATTGCGATAACGAATAAGTAACATGATTTTTCACCTTTACTACAACCTAAAAATAAATGAAAAAATGTTTATATACACATTGGTCTGTAAATTTTATTATAGATATTAATATGGTTAAAACCTTATGTTTGAATCCAATTATTGATTGTTGAGCAAAATTATATGCCATTCCAGCCGCCGTTAATATCAGCGATTCAGAAACTTTTTTTGGAATATTTTTGCCTTCCGATATTTTAAGAAGATCATTAATAATTTCTTCCTAATAAAATAAAAATATAAAACTTTACATATACAATTTGATGATATTTTTAAATTGAATAAATATTAAATTTACCCGTGGATGACTGCCTATAGATAAAGCCCAGAGATACCGTTCAATATTATCGATATCATAATCACTGTCAAATTGCAAAAACTTTTTTGCGGCCTGATGAGAAGGAATCGTTTGAGTGAGGCCGATTAAATCACACAACTGTTGTCTAAATTATATAATTATTTGTTTAATATAATTAATTCTGTCATATATAATAAAATATTTAAATAATACTTACAAAATCTCCTTATTTTTGACACCTTTGAAAACTTTATAAATTTCGTCGGCTGATGATCGACGTGAAGCTTTAAGCAACTTTATAAAAACTGTGGCCGATTTAACTGTACCAAGTTGTGAAGCTTTCAATACATCTCGATTATCTTTTATTAATTGAGCCAACTGAGAATGTAAAAATTATATAATTGTATTCCACGAATTATTAATGTAAAATTATAAAATCATATAGATCATGGCCATACAATTAACATAAATGATAAAAAATGATATTATGTTTACCGTCATTACATTATTGTATCATATATCTATTAGATCTAATGGAAAATAATGATGTATACAACAAAGCGGGCAATTAATTTGTTTTAATGATTACTATCGTCGAACATGTATTGTGGATATATTTTTTTATAAATTATAATATGGCAAGCAAACATAAAAAAAATTCATGAATATTTTATGCAAAATCTTCGTAAAACATTTGTTGTGCATTTATAAATATTAAAATCACAACTCACAGTCGGGCAATCATCCTGGCAATCATTGGGTTCCCTGGTGGCACCCAAAGTATACTCTTTCAAGTCGGTTCCGAGATTAAACAATTCGTGGATGACTTCTTTTAAATTTGAACCTTTTATATTGACAACATTCCCCTTTTGACCGTCGATTAACTTTAATTCTTGAATAATTTCAATGTGATTTCCGGCATCCTCTTTAATTGCCATTTTCATTTCGTGAACTTCTTCACTACGAATAGATTTTAAAACACTGTTATCATTATTCATAACATAGTCAGTGTGTCTTTGACTATTGGTAATGACAGAAAGGATTTTTTCAGGATGGGAGATACTGTACGTGTCCACTGGCATAGTGCAATTTGTCTGAAATCGTTAAGTAATTAGTAAATAGGTTAAAATAGAAAAATAATTTATCTACACCAAATTAATACCTTGGTTTTTCTAAAAGTTGTCGGCGATAGCGATGTATATTTAACATTGCAAAAATGTGACACGTCAGTCTCATTTATTTCCATATCTAAAACTTGAAACTAAAACAAAAATGGAATTGAAAATTGAAAATATTCACAAATAATATACATAAAAATATATTTACTTGGAATAAGCTGGCTATTCCTCTTTTAAAGTTGACCAAGCTAACTGATTCTTTTTCAGCAACATATATTTTTTCAATTTCGCCTGATTTCCATACGGCATAAAAAGGTCCATTGTCCAACGTTTCCAATTTTGACGAATGTTCGATAAAACCCTCAGGCGATGGAGCTTTCCTTGATTTTATGAACAATTTAGGTGAAATAAGCTGTAAATTAATTTAAAAAAAAGAATACTGTTAAACTATGAAGATTCAAAATTTTACATAATAAATAATTGGAGGCGAAATAATAATTTTTAATTAACTAAATATTAATTTGTTGAAATATAATGGGATTATATTATTTTTTTAAAACACTAATGATGTATTAATTTTCATTTTAAAGAGGTAGTATCGAACCACATAATGCAAACATAACAAAAAAACTTTATATAATATTGTATAAGAATGGTTGTACAGACCTGGAAGCCAAGGAGCCTTAGACCATTGGGGCCCTGCCAGACGTCATCCACTCGCAGCAGCGCATGCAGCTGGTAGCCCACGTGAACTCCAGGCCGAAGTTCGCGGAGACGCAACTCGGAGGCCACGCGATAGGTGGCTGCGGCAGGCCCGCCGTACTCCACTGCCGCTCCGCTGCGCGCCTGTGCCCCTGTCAGCAGCACGAAGCCATCAGTTAACCGCGCTCCCAGCGTCACAACCACCACCAACCACAGTCTCATCCTCGCGCTCGCCCTTAGCTCCGCACCATTCCAAAATCACGTACACTCAGATTTAGCAAATTAACAAAGATTTCTACCGAATGTTTCAAAGAAACTTCATAGCCCACACATGAAAGAACAATCCGCGCAGCTGTCAAATACATTTGAAATGTCAGTGTTGCCAGAATATTTTTTGGCCCGCGATAATAATTAATTATATACGAGTTGATGACAATAGTTAACTAAATGAAAATTTTGGAATATATCAACGGTAAAAAATATCAAATGCAACATTCAACACAAACATATAAGTATATAATTGAAGAGGTACGTAAAAATACATACATATTTTTTTTATTTAAGTTATGATGATACGCTAAAAAATTTGCAGAATTAGATTTTTGGCGCACGATTATATCGAAAACGTGTTAGATTTCACAACAGTATAATTGTAAATAACAATTTTTCACACAATATGAAAAATCACTTATAATTTTTTATTTAATCACACAATCTGTTTGCATACATTATTAGGTGAAGCGAATATTTTACTAATTAACTGATAAACCACCGCATATTCCGTAGAACGATAAAAATATTAACGATTTTCAAATGAAAACATTGCTCTGATTGAGTGAAAGTTTTGAAATCGCTTTCGTTCTGCAGCAAAAATCACGCAATTACGGACACGAACTACGATTCAAATTGGACAATATAGCGATTCCCGAAACGGTGTATATATTGACTACTGAAAATCACCAGAACGAGATACGACTCGATCTTAACCCGAACGCCCGATTGTCGTCGACCGATCCGGTAACGGACGGTGAAGAAGTCACTGTCGTCAAGTTCAGGGTCCGACTGCTGTTCTGTACTCTGGTACGACGAGCCGTCGCGTATGACCGGCCCCACGCTCGGGTCTCATTACCGGTTCTGCCAATAGCAAACGAAAACCAAAAGGGTTAACTGTAAAATTTACGCGGAATTGATTAACATATGACACACAAATGAGAGGTGCAAGGACAACCCAAAAAAATATGTGAGAAATGTGCAAAATAAAACAATAAATTATTTATTTACAGATATAATCGGAGATATTTAAATAAAACGCTTCGAAATTGAGATAGCGGTTAAGTTAACTTAAGTAGTCGATGTATATAAATTAAGCATTAAAGCGTGAAAGAAACCAGGTTTCGGTATCACTAAGTAATCTAAAATAATACAACTTGTAAATCCACTTTCAAATCCAGTTTCAAATAAAATAATGATTATTCTAATACGCGAATCGTAATTATAATCAAATAAACAATCGCGATATTGTACCGACGAATCAAATGACTTTTATTAAAAAAAATAATAATCGTATAACCGATGGCACAAAACATTTTGAGGGCAACACTGTATTTTTAATGCACACACGTTTTTGGGCCAAATTTAAAAATTTCACACCCGCTTAGTCACACGCGTGTTGTATACGACGTTCGATTTCTAAATAACAGTCGATCTAAATTTAAATATAAACCTAATCATATTTAAACGATGAAATTTAATTTTCTATACACCATATTTATATTTGAATAATGGCACATTTAGAACACTGTCAGACGCTTCGTCTTTGAATCAAAATACCGTTAGTACGTGACATATGCAAAATTACATCTAAAATACGAGTTAAAAATGATTACATTGGTTATCGGAATCTTTCGTGTATTTGAATATATAAGAATACGTAAGTATTATAATTAAATACATACATTATTACTAGATATGATAAATTCGACTGAATATGCAGATATTTATGTTGAGAATATTGAATATAAGTCCAGAGTTCAAATACGAAGGGCAGACAATTTTATTAGATAAACCTCTCCAATTGAAAAAAAATGGTTCCTCTAAACCGGTTAGAATAATCTAAAAGAGGGAACCGATACTACAATCATAACGAACTGGTTGATATCAAATTTTCGTATGCATTTTTATTTATTCATATATGTAAATATGTATAACAACTGAAAGCGAATGAGCTATACTATAAACAAGATAATTACAGGCTAACGTAAATATCTCTGCTTAGGTCAAAATGTTATCGAGACTTAGTTACAAATGCTGAGTTGACAATGCGACGTGTACTACCTTAATTATTTATGAAACAAAATTCTTCAACGTAATGCATTATGTAAAAAATATCTCTAAATTTAGCATTTATCATTCAAGACAATCATCCGCAGACGTTCTTATCGCAGCAAAAAAACACACACATACATCCATCCAAGCAAACGAGACAATGCCACAGGACAATGCGAGTAATTTTATCAATATTCGGGTTGGTGCCTGCTGTGGGATGAGCATTCAATAAGGAAACAACAAAAGACTTACCGATTAAAAGACAGCTCGCGTAAAAGACCAGCATAGATACCGACCATGGAGTGTCCATGATGGTAGACTTGAATTTCAACGATCTGCTGTCAAAATTGCCGAGTGTTGAGACCGGCATGGAGGCCGCGCCTGTGCCCGCATGCGGTCACAGTTAAAATGAATGAATGTAAACGAATAGCGGTTGATTAGTGTGCACGAACAGGACGAATAGAACAACGACATCGTAATATCAGCGGTCGTCAATATTTGGTTACGTGTTTAAAATAATAAACAGTAATTTGGTTAGATGGAGACGGCACGTTTTTACGTATGGCAACATTTGAACAGTCGCGCCATTGTTTCAAAATAATGTTAATGCTCTCTCCTGCCGGTATTAAGAAACGTTGATTATAGATTTATTTTATAACTCAGATGTTATATTAGAAGCCGATAGAATTTTTAGTATAACCATTATGATTTGTAATTTTGCTATTGCAACAAATACCAGCGCAGAACTAACAAAGATTACGAAAGTGATATCTGGAAGAATTGCAACATATCAGATTGTTCGGAAAGTAATTTAGTTTTTTCTATGAAAATGAAGGACGATTTTCTTAGAGTGAATAATATTTTATTGAATTATATATTGTCCATTCTGGTCCAATACCTTTTGCCATCTTCTGGCAGTAGCGTGATTCCACGGTCATAACATTTTTTTTCTTTGCTGTCAAATAACTGATTCAAGTGATATTTGACCTCCTCATTTGAAGTAAAGGTTTTACCGTCTAAATTTTTTTTAATAATAATCAGAAGGTGCCAGATTTGGAGAATATGGTGGGTGTGGCATTATAGGTCTAGCATTATTTTGGTGGAACACTACACATCTTCTATTGATCAATTCTGACCTTATCTGTTTAAGTGAATCATTAAATTTGCTGCTGACAGAACACTTCAGAATTGATCGTTGTGTTGACTGGGGAAAGCTCAAAAAAAGATTCCTTTGAAATCCCACCAAACAGATAGCATCTCCTTTTTTTGATGAATATCGGCTTTGGATGTGCTTTGAGCCGGTTCATCTTTTTTACTCCATGATCTCTTGCGTTTAACATTGTTGTAGACAATCCATTTCTCGTCCCCAGTGATGATGCGCTTCAAAAATGGATCATTTTATTGACGTTTGAGAAGCAAATCACATACGCCAACGCGATGGCACAAATTTCTTTTCCGTAAGAACATGAGGAACCCATATGTCGAGCTTTGAGATTAAACCTAGGCGTTGAACAGCCGCATGCGGCCCGGCCCTTCAAAGATTTTACACTTTAACCGCACACCATTTTTAAATTTGTAGCTGGCTCGTTGTAAAAAAGGTTGCTCATCCCTGGTATATAATGTATGTATAATATAATGGTTTGCTAATTTTTTTTTCTCTTTGCATTTTTCGCAAAAACTTTATTTACTCATCAATAACAATTTTGTCCCCTTTGAAGTAGTCCCCATCAGATATATAACATATACTTATTTACACAGGGCTTATCAGAAGAGGAGGGTGGGACAAAAGGGCAGTTGCCCGGGGCCTCAACTTGGCAACTCGATGTGTTTTCAATTCAACAAAAATTTGGGGGAAGGTTAGCGAAATAAAATTTAAGATAAACTATAAGAGAAATTAGGATGAGTAGAAAAAAATCAATAGTATTTCAGATGCTTTCCAGCACTAGGTTTTGGAAAAAAGGACAAAACACTAGGTTCTGGAAAACCTAGTGTTTTGGCTTTTTTTAGGGTCTCTGAAATATTAGTTGCCTCGGTCCTTTCATTTTCTGTGAAAGGCTCTGGAATGCAATCTGCGAAATTCAAAAACTCCGTATACATTTTGATAAATGCTGGACTATAACCAAAATAAGCACTGGGGGACATCTCATTTGGAAAGGTCCTTCCCATGATGAAAGGATTGTTATTACGCAATAATGGTAATGCTAGCAGTAATTCGTCACGTCGGAACTCCTAGTGAAGTTGACAGCGAATACCGAGAAAAGTCCCCTCCTACTTGCTTGGACATAGTGAAGAAGATAAAATCCGATACCAATGATGGTAGAAAATACACGTCAAATTCCAACAACGGCCTAGAGAAGGAAACTTCTTTACAAACATCCGGGTTGGGTTACCGCGGTATGGACGTAAAAGGGGAGTCCACATGCTATTATAAGACCTCGACTACCATTCGAGAGTCTGGTAAGGCCCAAACGTCTGGTGGCTGGCAAATGATGACGATGAAGCACGTGCTTAGGGCTTTTGTGCAGTTTTGTATGTATCATTAGCTGACCAACTGTGCACTTTACGAAATGAATTTGACAAATATGAATAAGATGGAAAGGAAATGTTACCAAATCATGGAGTTATGCCAGAAGTATATCTGAATGCTAGAAATATTTTTTGTATCGGCACCTTTTGAACAACTCACGACAAAATTGCAACAGATTAAAAGAAAAGAAGAGATATACAAAGAAATAACAGAGATTTTCTTTTTTAAGTGATATAATATCATTTCATCATCTAACATTGAAAGGTATTCTCCGTGCTGTCAAAAGTTGCGCAGAGAACTTCAGCAGTAATTTCTTAGCTTAACTTCAATGGTTTTGTTTATATGTGTGCCTTAAGTCCAATGCAACAGAAATACTGAACTGAGTGTGCTATTCCAAATATAGACATTGCCTTTCGTATATTTTTAAACTTAAATGTATTTGTATAAAAAAAAGAGAAAAACGTGAATTAACAACAAACATTAATAGAGAATTGGAAGATTGCTATATAATATAAAAATATAGTGATATAAGAAGTGGTGTACAAGATATAATATGGAAAAATTTGATAATTTGATGAAAATCAAGAATAATTTGATGGAAATAAAGAATATTTTCAATAAATAATTAATAAAAAAAATAAACAAGGCGATGATTTTGTATATTCTTTAGCGATATATATTACGAATTTTGTTATATTAACTTTTTGACCTTTCTTCATACACTGATTCCAATTGTTATATAACATTAAGTAACAAGCAAGTATACTGAGCTATAAATACACAATAATTAATGAAATGATTAAGGTAAAATTCTGATTTAAAAAATATTATGTACAAAATATTACTTATCATATCAAGATTGGCAATAATATTAAATCGCATTCCATTAAGTATTCGAAAATGTCAAACAATGACATTTTCTAACTAACATAACTCTTCGCAAGCAGTCGTCTGTTAATGATCTGAGTATTTTGATTAATTCCAAGTTAAAATTTGGTTTACATGTATACGACGTGTGTATGAGATCACCAAGAATGTTATGTTTACTATTTATTAAGATTATTTATTCAAAAAATGAATAAGAATCTATAGGGCTTTTTTTTTAACTCCAGAATTTACTTTAATTAAATTTAACTATGATTTAATATATTATTAATATTTAATATCTGCCGTCAATAAGCGTTAGTAATAATTTTATTAAGCATTTTTTAGATTCCATTTTGCGTAAATT